>CM038793.1:133052652-133110139 GCA_021764765.1 Vicia sativa | reverse complement strand
CAATTCAATGTACTTAAGACATACTTCCAAACCAATGATCCATCAAATCACCAATAATTTGAAATAGATATTTAGTCTCAACCACCACTTAAATCGGCTATCGAATCCACACGCAACTCGTAAGCATTTCTTTCTCCTTGACTAAGGAAATTAGAGCTCCCAAACAATACACTTGGTTTTACAAATCTATTTCTCTGTATCTTCCAATAGCTTCTTCTCGATTTTCCTAACTCAAAATGACATCTTGTATGGTGTCATAGAAACAAGTTTTGTACCAAGAATCGACATCAACAACAACTCCGATTCTCCTCTAACACCACTACATGATAAATAAACTTTCTGTGTGTCAACCATTTTTAAAACAAAGTTCATCACATTATCTTTCCAATGCTTCAAACGAAACTCAAATCGACATCCAAAACTCAAGCTATGAATCTACAAGTTTTCAAGAACATGCCTTCAGGAAATCAATCATAATAGATAATGATTTCCACCTTGTGAGATGAACCTAAAACCATCATAGGATACAAAATTTAGATCCTAACTTCAACATACCGAACATTATCACCCACCATGATTAATTGCGCAAACCACAACCCAATAATTAATTCAACAATTGTATACTTTATATCAACCATCATAATCGACACCATTAATCTTTCAAGAACACAAGAGGTAACTCACATCGACAACTTCACGATCAACCGGATGTCTTGCAAACATTCCAAACCACTAGCTTCATCTTCTAAGAGTCATCCTTCTTGATTACCAAATATCTTCTAGGCCAATAATATGCATCGACTCATCAAACGATTCATAATCACGTGGTTTAACTTCAAACATTCAACCCAAGGATAACCTCAAGCTAATCCAACATCATGCTCAACAATGAGTCGTTATTATTCCTGTGGAAACATCGAACTCACACCTCAAATGGAACATCATTATCCATAACATCGTCTCCACCCCTGTTGATGCGAACAACACAAGTACTTAATTGTTACCACTTAAGAGAACCTTATCCTCACCATCATATTCAATTCTCGACCGTAATCCCTCCGAATTCGGGAAAACTATGCGCCTAACCAACATCCGCAGACTCATGTAACCAATAGCACATCGATCCAACTCTTCACACTGTAACATCTCGTAGAAGCAAAAGTTTCTCCCCACTTGCTTCTAAATCACCCCCGCAACTAGGCAGCTGTGAAAAACAGCAAAGACCGATGTAGCACACATGTCGTATACAAAAGGAATAATGACATTAAAGACACCGTCACAACGATCGATATGCTCGATACCACTATTGTAACACCCCATCTAAATAACCCGAATATATTAATTAAATTAATATCTAAATCATCTTTAACCGAGTTTAACACAGAATCACGGGATGTCACAATAATAGATAAAATAAATTTCATTCAAACAAAGAGTCATGCTATAATCGAGGATCAACACCTTCAAATAATTCAATATAGATAAGACCATGTCTTACACAAATAAACATCATAACCAAACACCTAATAATTCCATCATTATTCCCAACAAAGTTTTAAATGATTAATAAACCAATATCTAATTCCTCGCCTAACATTCCCGGTTGTTACAATCTAATCGTGAGTATGATACCGACTCTCAGACTAAACGACAAGCTCTAGAGCCATCCTCACCGACTCAAACTAACTTTAATCGAAATGGTAAGTGCGGTTAGACTTCTCATAATTAAAGCATATTATAAGCTTCTCAATTAACAATATATTTCAAGCATATTAATCCACCCATTTCAACATAACCCGCATCTCAATCATACGCCATAACCAGATAATCACCATGCACAACAACCATCAATCGTAGAATAGTACACCGAAGACATCCTAACATGTTATTATCCCGCATAATCAAAATGCAGACTAATGCATGCGGTAACCGACTGTGGATCTAAAGTCACCCAACACCGATCCATCATCAACCTGGATATGTGACCATCGATTCATCCATAAACACCTTGACACGAATCCAAATTTAAACCACCCATCCTCACTCGCATCTTATCGCAATCCAAGTCAAATTCGACAATGGGAATTAACTTCAACAAATGCATATGCACGCACATCACCAAGATGCAACATTAATCAGCCTATGATATATTCATTTAACAACCGAATCACAACAATCAACATGATATATCAACCAATCATGCATACATCTAACATCAAAGATAAACATGCAAACCAATCAACATGATATAATCACCTATCATGAAATAATTCATCACCAAGCATAAATATGCCAAACACTTACCCTTCATTTGGTAAGACTATCACCAATATATATCACAACAATGACAACTAAGGTCAACCACCATCAGCATATACAACACCAACAAACACATGATATCAATACAATCATGAATACACCAATTATCATAAACCGAATCAAACTCAAAAACATGATATTCCAATCATCATGCATACAATAACCACAAGATAACACGCTTACATTCACTCAAGATCAATATACCACACCAGCTTATCGTTACATGCACCTCAAGGCCACTAATAATGCGTCACTAATAATTATTCGCTTGAATCCTCCTCTTTTCAAAATAATTTCAACTTTTAGAAAATATTTTCATTTTATAAGATAGAGCATTAAATTTAAGAAACAACGTCCAAAACGGCGCCAAAACGACTTACGTTTGAAGTTATGAATTTTAAAGTTTGGAAAATTTTCAAAGCTATGGAACCTGCCCTCCCCTGAGTAACCGGTTCCTACAACTCAAAAATACCCTCGAAAATGTATGGGAACCGGTTCCTCCGTGTAGGGAACCGTTCTTAAAATCAAATTTTATTTCGAAAATCAACGGAACCCGGTTCCTCCCACGTGAACCGGTTCCCCGAGTTCAAAATGTTATTTTTCTTCATTTTAAAGCTGAACCCGGGTTCTCCCACCTGGGAACCGTTCTCACGACCATCGACCTCAAAATTTAGTTTTGACAAGATTGCTTCCATTACAACTCAATCCACACATACCCATACGAATCCCATCATGGAAACACTAAAGTACATCAATTTGCATCATTTATCACATCCATTATCATCTTCCTATCATTTATAATGGTATCTAACACCCTAATCAATTCATACCCATCAATCGACACAATTCGACACGATAGGGACACATTCATGGAACCCTATAAATTCACAAATACAATTTCTCTTTATTCCAAAACGTATACACATTCCGACACCATAGTTTCACTCATTCATCGCAATAACATACAATATAACATGTTTTATTCACAAGAATGATCCTATATTATATGTATCCATTAATCTATGCATTCTCGACATTAACTGACATCATCTCGACACCATTAGGTATACATCCATGGAAACTTAGAAATCCCTAAACATAGATTTCCTAACATGCTATTATCTATAGTATCAACATCAAAACCTATAATATAAATTAATCAATCGAAATCACCCTTACTCGTGGGTTCTTCAATTCGACACTTCTAGGTCTTCTTCCTTCTTTCTCCTCTTCTCAACTTCACGTATTCTTGTTTTCTCCAAATGACTATATTTTCCTTCTTTCCTTATTTTATTCCTTTTATTCCTCTTAACATAAATAAAATAAATTCAATAATGTGAGTAGAGTCTTTACTCCTCACACCCTCACTTTACTCAACACACACCTCAATTAATTCCATAATTAATCCAAATAAATCCAATATATTAATAAATTATATTCTCAATTAAATTAATAATTAAAAATCATAATTATTTAATTATCGAATTATTTGGGTGTCACAGGTACCACCCAAGAAAAGGGTTTCATGTAAAATTTGTGCCTAGATTTCAAAGGTGTCTTGAAACACTAGTGGCACATCGATTTGATGAATTGTGGTATTCTTCAAATGGATATGGATGCATGTATCTTTGGTTTTCCTGCACTGAAACAATTGGACAAGAGGACATGGAACAAATTTTTCTTCATGGAGAATTAGGCCGGTGTTATGCACTCGTATATCCGTAACCCGATCAATATATTATTTAATTGGTTGAACATTTTCTTTAAACATTTAATTGAAATAGTCTAATATTAATTATGTTTTTATTTAAGGACGTTATATGACAATTGATGCTGGAATCAATTGTCAAATAGATTCCATTTGTGTCTTCCTCCCGTGGAGCGACAATTGCTAGGAACCGAAGTCGAAGAGAGAGCACTTAGTCGATAGATTCATGGCAACGGCAAGATGTAAAGCTTGTATCTTTTGGCGATAATTCAGTGGTTATATTTTCATTCTAAGTTCATTTTAATATTTGTATTTTTTACATGAAAATTTTCATCTAAATTGTTGCTTTAATTTATAGATGTCACTGGTTGTGCTTGCTATCGATCCTATAAAAGAAGTGGTCTATTATCCAATTCGGTTGACGGTGATTGGACAAATTATCCGATATGAAGTTAATGGTTGATACGTAAGTGACATTATTCTAAATATTTGTGTGTATTTATATATTTAACTATTTCTATGTCATTGTTCTAAATAAATATTTTTATTTTGTCGATCAATACAAGTATTCCTATGTCAAAGGAAGCTCGGTACCACAGTCTAAATCAAACAACATTAATTGGATCAAAGTGTGTATATTAATTTCCACAATTTTGCTTATTTTTTTTCTATGTATTATCCTCAACAACAAAACGACATTGATTGCGAGACTTGCTTTGAAGTTTATCAAAGAAATCATTCAAATGAATGAAATAGAGATTCCAGTCACGGTATGAATTTATAACTTAGGATTTGTTTTATTACTTATCGGATATTTTATATAATTTATTACTTTTAACTAAATCATGCATATTTTTTGTTTTGTTATGTAGTATTTTGATGAACACAAGTGTGCATATTACACGAAACTTCAATTGGACGAACTCAAAGAGGAATTGTGTCAATATTTTATTGAGCAAAGAATCCTATAAGGTATGAATAAATTATTGTGTGAAAATGGTTATGAATACATTATTGTGTGTATACAATACTGGCCGTGTTATTATGTTCATATCTTGCAGGATCAGGACCTTGAATATATATGTACATTAGGACTAATTTACTTATTGTTATATAGCTGATTTTGTTAGGATTGATTTTGGTTTTGTTAAAAATATGTTAATTGAATTACGATGGTGTATATATATTTTGGATAACAGTGATATATAATGGTATTTGTATATAATATTTAAATTTAGTATTTGGATAACAATGATATATAATGGTATTTGTATATAAGATTGTAAATTACCTGTTTATGAATTATGTGTTTATGAAATAATGTCGCAAAAATGCAGTTTAAAATTATTTAAATTTTTGATTTTCAAGAAAACCTATGAAAGCGTTTTTTGAGTAAAAGCGCTGCCTAAGGTATATCTATGAAAGCGTTTTTAAAAGCGCTTTCATAGGTAGGCCTAAGGCAACGCATTTTACTTAAAAACGCTTTCATAGGTGGCCTAAGGCAGCACTTTTATCGAAAAGCGCCTTAGGGTGCCCAGAATGATTTAAAGACATTCTAAAGTAGGCCCAAGAAAGCGCTTTCCGCAGAAAAAGTGTTGCCTTAGGGCTCACCTAAGAAAGCTTTTAGTGAAAAACCCTTTCATAGGTAGGCCTACAAAAGCGCTTTTCCTAAACAAAAGCACCGCTAAACCTATAGCCACCCACGAAAGCGCTTTTAGCGCTTTTAAAGCCCAAAAAGCTTTCAGAGGTCTTTATGGCATAGTGGACATCGTACACTAACAACTTTAAACATGTCAGAATTACCCAAAATAAATAAAGTATGAATCTTAATAACTCAAAACAACCCGACAACTTTATCGACAATTCAAACAACTCTATTAACAACTCTAACGGAATTTAAATTATTTTAAATTAACTTATTTATCTAATTATTTATCTCTAATTCCAAACCTCCTAAAGATATTATTCTTAACAATACAAAATTATTATTATTTTTATTATATCATTATTATTGTTAATGTTATTATTATTATAATTATTGTGTGATATATATATATATATAATGCTACCATACTATTCCAAATAATGATATGTATCACTAGTTACTAGTCAAACAGGTTGCTATAGTAAAACAATATTGTTAATGGTGACACATTCTGTTAAGAAGGAGAAGAAAGCTTGGTATGCAGCCATGGAATTATCCAAAATGCAGGAAAAAGAAAGGTTACTCTAACCAATTCGCTTAGGATAAAAGAAATCATATTGATCAATGGATAAGTTACATGTAGTCTTTATATACAAGAAAGATAAGCTACTGATGTGGAAAAAACTACAATGTATATGTACAAGCTACCGTTACATACTATACTAACAACCCCCAAGTTGGACTTTGAGGCTACAAAGGCCTAACTTGATCCTTTCGAGTTGGAGAGTGTAATGGCTTGGTCGATGTCCGCAAGTGGTCATAAGTGGAAATGGAAGTAAATGGATAAGATTGATTGAAGCCTCTCACGAACAACATGACAATCCAATTCAATATGTTTACTGCGTTCATGAAAAGTGGGATTGTGAGCTAGATAGATAGCGGATTTGCTGTCACAGAAGATTGATGCAGGTTGAGAAAACTCGATACGGAAATCTCGAAAAGAAAATGTAACCATCGAATTTCACATGTGATGGAAGCCAGGCTCTATACTCCTCAAAGGAGGATCTAGAGGCCGTGTGTTGTTTCTTTGATTTCCAACAGAGGAGGGAGGAACCTAACATAACACAAAAACCTGTGACAGACTTCCTCATATCTGGACAGCGAGCCCAATCAGAATCTGCAAATCCCAGTAGCTTCAACTCACTTGACGCGGAGAAAAGAATGCCAAGAGAGGTATGACTTCAAAAATAAAACACGATTCTTGCATGAAGGTGAGGTAATCTGGTTGAGACATAAACCGGCTCAAGTGTGAACAGATATGAAATGTCGTATGAGAGTTTGTCAAGTAGATCAGCCTCCCAATTAACCGTCTATATGAGGAAGGATCTTCCAGAGGGGTACCATCACTGATGGACAACTTGACATTAGGATCAAAGGGAATAGAAGAAGGTTTTGCAGCAAGGACACCAGCATCCTGCAGAAGTTCCAGAGTATACTTTCTTTGATTCAGAAAAATGCCTTTGGAGGACCTTGCAATTTCTAAACCCAGAAAGAACCTTAGTTTGCCAAGATCTTTTATACGAAAGTGCTGGTGCAGAAGACTTTTGACATGTTGAATCTCATCTAAGGAATCACCTGCTACCACAATATCATCAACATAAACGAGAAGTGCAGTAAAGTGAGAAGCATCAGTCTTAACATAGAGAGAGTAATCAGCCTGGGACTGGTGATAACCAAGAGAAATTAAGAAAGTAGACAATTTTGAGTACCATTGACGACTGGCTTGCTTCAGACCATATAGAGACTTATGCAGTTTACAAACTTTAGAAGCATCATAACCACCACCTGGGAAGGCTCATATATACTTCTTCATGGAGATCTCCATGTAAGAAAGCATTATTGATGTCTAATTGCTCTAAATGCCAACCCTTAATGGTCGCAAGAGATGTAGCACCATGATCAGTGAGCTTGGCAACAGGGAAAATGTATCAAAATAATCAACTCCTCCATTTGAGTATATCCCTTGGCAACTAATCCGCCTTATAGCGCCTAATCGATCCATCTGCTCGATGCTTAACTTTATATACCCAGCGACAACCAATAGGAACCTTACCAGGAGGCAAATCAACTATAGTCCATGTTTGATTTTCTGAAAGAGCTCTAAGCTCCATATTCATGGCTTTAACCCAAACCTGCTTCATGGCTTGTTTGTATGTGAGGTTCAAACGTAAGATATGGCATGGAGAAATGTTTGAAAGGGAGAGCATTTGTCATAAGAAAGAACTGAAGATAGAGGATATAGGGGACTTTGAGAAGGTAACTTGGAGGAGGGATGACTGTTACTAGCAAGATAACAATGGTAGTCAGCAAGGTGCCTAGGGGATGAGGTTCACGAGAAGAATGTCTAATGTGGATATTGGTGTTGGTTATGAGAGAATTTGAAGGACAGAGGATTCCGCAGGAGTCTGCAGAATTTTGAAGTAGAAATGGAAGGCACATGAGGTGTGAGAAGGTTATCCCATTGCCTATGGAAGAAGAGTCACCGTGGAAACTTAAAGGAACAAAGCCCCGGATGCAAGAGGGATGTGGAATCACTAAGGCATCGGATGAGGAGATGGAAAAGAACTAGGAGAAGTAATGTTTTCCGTAAGAGGAGAGAGAGAGTAGGGTGTGGGTATGGGATCATGGTCCGCATAAATGTGGTCATTCAGGGAGATTGGTGAGACACACGATCAAGATAGAATTATGAAAAGGGAAAATATGCTCATAAAAGGTTACATGTTTGGAAACAAAATATTGTGATGTTGAAGGTCATATAAAATGTATCCTTTGTGCCATCTTTGAATCCTAAAAAGACTGCTTTTTGCTCTTTGGTCAAATTTGATTTGTGAGTTTGATTTGAAACAAAGATAACTCGCATGTACCAAACACTTTAAGATGAATGATGGTGGATGATGATGCAAGACCTCATAGGGACTTTTGAGTTTGAGTAAAGGTGTAAGCAATGTTAATGAGATGTACAAGATGTTGGATACAAAATTCCACATGTTAAGAGGAAGTTTGAGGAAGTAAAGTGATCTAGCAACATTTAAAATGTGTTGATGCTTTCTTTCAAGCACTCCATTTTGTTGGGGTGTGTAAGGACAGGACTTTTGATGAATTATGCCTTTGGACAGAAAGAATGCAGACAGAGTTAAGAATTCAGTGCCATTATCAGATCTGAAATACTTTAAGTTGGAATGGAACTGATTATTGATGTATGCCAGGAATTGTATGACAGACTGCTTAGCTTGATCTTTGGTTTTTAGAAAAATTATCCAAGTAAATCTATTATGATCATCAACAAGAGTTAAAAAATATTTATGGCCTAATACAGAAATTGTAGAGAAAGGCCCCCATATGTCAGCATGTAAAAGCTCAAAAGGTGCCTTGGAGACAGTATTACTATGTGGAAAAGATAATTTCTTTTGTTTACTAAAATGACAAGGATCACAAGCAAATTTATTATCATTACACTTGTATGGAATAAAAGGAAAAAGTTTTGATATATGCTGTAATCCTACATTAGAGATGTGCCCTAATCTGAAATGCCAAAGCAAAGAAGTGTCCTGAAAGGAGGAGTTGCAAGCATGATTGTGTTGAGCAGAGTTAATCACATACAAGCCTCTATGAAGATTAGCTGAACCAATCATTTCCTTGGAATGATTCGCAGAATTTGGCAAGAGTCATCATGAAATGAACAACATAACCATTGTTTTGGACAAGTTTGGCTATAGAAATTAGGTTGACATGAAAACTAGAAAGATATAGTACATTATGCAGGTCAAGGTGAAATGGACACAAGGCGTAAATGGAAGCTACTACTGTGAACCATTGGGAAGACTAACATGAATAGGAACAATGGTTTGATGAGAGGTAAAATTATCTATGTCAAATGTAATATGATCAGTGGCACCCGTGTCAAAGATCCAGAGAGAATTATTCTTACCATTGTCATGGTTAGAATGAGAGTTCATGACAAAAGGTGAGGAGGTGATGGAATTGGCTTGGGAATTGTTCTTGGATTGTTGAATTAAATCAAGAATACTTTGATATTGCTCCTGACTAAAACCATTCATGGACTGAATAGATTGCTGTCTGGGAGATCCCTGACCTGTTTCAACAGAAGCCACAGATTGAGCATTAGAAGTAGAGATTTTTGCTTTACCTCTAAAACCCGGTGGGTAGCCATGTTTGAGAAAACATGTTTCAACAGTATGATTGGTTCGATTGCAGTGAGTGCAGACTCTGTTGTGGCTTTTGCTTGCTCCATAACCATTGCTCTTGCCCTTGGAAGAATTGTTGCCATTCTTGTAGGAACTGTGGCCTGAGTTAGTATTCAAGTGTAAAGCTGTTGATTCCTCAGAGTTTGTGCTACTGGAGATTGAAGATTGAGAGTTAAGCTCTCTTTCTTGCTAAATAACCAAAGCAAAAGTCTTGTCAATATCGGGCAAAGGGGACATCATCATTATTTGAGTTTTGGACTGAGTGATCTCATTCAGACCCTTCAAAAATCGGATGACATAATCTTGCTCACGATACTTTCTCGGCAGAGGTGGGCACCACAGAGGTGGTATGGCGCATGTGCAAGCAGTAATGGGCCTGTAAGCCTCCAACTCGTCCCACATTACCTTCATCTGAGTGAAGTAATTGGAAACATCGAGGCTTCCTTGACGAAATCTATACAAGTCTTCTTGAATGTCAGAAATATGAAAAATGTCACCTTGTGAGAATCGGATTTGCAGATTCCTCCATACACCAACATAGCTTAATCCATAGAACTGATTTTGCTATGGATTCAGAGATGGAACGATGAATCCAAGCTAAAACCATAGTGTTGCATCGAACCCAAGGAGCATACAAAGCATCAGAAACCGGAGGCTTTGAAAGTGTACCATCGATGAATCGCTCTTTGTTCTTGGAAATCAATGCAATATGCATTGATCTGGCCCAGGTGTGATAGTTTTTATCATCTAGAAGAGGAGTAACAAGAACAAGTGAAGGGTTTTCATTGGGATGCAAGTAGTAAGGATTTGAAGAATTGGTGGAGAAGTCTGTAAAGCTCTGGAAAGCCATCAATGGAAGAATAGAGAGGAAACGGAGAAAAGACCAGATTGTACAAGAAAAGGATGCAAGGTGCAGAGGCACATTCAAATCCAAGATCGAAAGTGAAGCAAAAAGGGAGATGAAAGCGGAAGCAGGAACAAGAAATCAAGATGCAGCAACTCTTGAATGGGAAAGAAAAATTCGCACAATCAGGAAGTGAGGATACCAGAATGACGATGGCTACCAGAGCTATGAAAGCTCTGATACCATGTTAATGGTGACACATTCTGTTAAAAAGGAGAAGAAACCTTGGTATGCAGCCATGGAATTATCAGTAAGGATGCAACAGGGAAAGAAGAAAGGTTACTCTCTAACTGAATTCAGTTAGGATAAAAGAAATCTGTTATTGATCAATGGATAAGTTACATGTGTAGTCTTTATATATAAGAAAGATAAGCTATTGCTGATGTGGAAAATAACTACAATGTATATGTACAAGCTACTGTTACATTCTATACTAACAAATATAGAGGTAGCTTTTCAATTTACACATCTCTTAAAAATGTATGCGCTACATTGAAAGAAGTATATATAGTCCTTATTTTTTTTCCGCTACAGTGAAAGAAGTATATATAGTCCTTATTTTGTTCTGCTACAGTAAGATAATAGATAGGTAGCGCTATTCGCTACAGCAAGGAGTAATATATATGCTAGCACTCACGTTTTGCTATATGTTCTATATCACATTTTATTTATTACATCCAAACACGTCTTAGCATCCTGCGCTACTACTACCATTCAATGACACTCTTCTTTTCTTTGGATATTGAAATCCCATACGAACTTAACAAGTTCAATATTCTCACAATTAACTTCATCCATTTAACACTAAATGCATCTAATTAATTAATTTCAGACAAAATTAATCGTCGCATTTTCAAAAATTATCACCAAAATCTAATAATTTCAAAATCATAAAATTTAGAGGTTTCTATCCATTAATACATTATCATATAAACTCAATAACTATGTGAGAATCCACTGCATTGATTGTTTTAGCTTTGATATTTCTTCTTAGTGTTCTTGTCCTCTCTCTCTACTTAATCACTCACGTGAATATCTTAATCAATTAGCATAATTTTTGTTTATAAAATTAAATTAAAAAATCAAATTAAATTAATTAATATTTTTACACCTCATCTTCCTGCTTGATATAAAAAATGTTCCACTTGCACCTCTATCTCCAAAACCACTCACTCACAATCCACGATCCATCTCTTACCCATGCCTCACATACATCCCTCTCTTTCTTCTTAATTGTTACAACTTCCAAGGCTTTCACGAATCAACCAGTGGATGGTTTCGACGATTTTATTCACGGCAATTTCATTTTCCCATGCCCCAGAGACATGCGTTTTTTGATCTTCCACTCCTTCTAAATCTTAACTACTTCCAATACTTAATCACTTTTATTCTTACCGCATTTGTAAGAGATTTATCGCCTTTGTTATTGATCTCTATACTGCTAAACATTGTTCAACCGGATCAACAACAAGGCTGCAGTGGTTAGTGGCTTCCATTGCGGTGGTCGGAACAGTTTGTGTTCATCAGAGATAGGCGGTAAGTAGTTTATTCAACGACAATGATGTGCTTCTATTTCAATTTCTTTTTATTTTTTGATTCTTTTGTTAATATATGTGTTGTTGTGAGATTTATTCATTGAAACTATTGATGTGTCTGGGTTTTGAAACCTTGAATTTGTAATGGTTTGTGTTGTCTGGATTTGTGACGTTGTTATTGATGATGGTGTGTGAATGTACTTAGATGACATGCTTTTCTTTTTGTTCTACTTGGTTTTAGTCCTAATGTTTAATGTTGATGTAGTGAAAAAGGTGATGACAAGGTTTAGATGTTTAGTCACGTTCGGAATGTCAAGGAACTGCAGCAAATCCAGAAAGACATGTTTATAGCTTGCAGAAGACATTGACACTGCTGTCAAGAGATTATCAGGTGAAGCATATGAAATTCCTTGTCATGGATAAGGAGAAATCGCGAGGTAATTGGTAAGATTGTTAAAGTCCTTCTGGAAAATGAGACTTTGAGTGGAAATGAATTTCGCGCTCTACTGTCTGAGTTTGTTGAATTTCCCACTGAAAACCGGGTTACTCCTGCTACTCTATTGCCAAACGTTGCTTGAATTACCGACCTGTATGTAGTTTCTGTAATATTTCTTTTGTTACATCTCAAAATATTAATCATGAATACATTTATTATTCTACTATAGGGAAAAACATCATTTAAAGAAACATAGAGATTTGTATCAGATCATTGTATAAAAACTAAAAGCAATTCAAAGTCTTTTAATCAATCAATTTCCTTCTTTATTTGATATCGATATATAACTTCAACAATACCAAACCTTTGCTCTAATTTTACTTGGTCTTTTTTTGCATGGTTACTTCATTTCCTATTTCTTATGATATTTTGGTTTATATACATATATTGCAATTCTCTATCTATTTCAATTGATATTAAAGGTGCCTGAATAATCTAATTATCTTTATATTTTATGTTAAGGGGAGGAATGTTTATGTCCCGTTTTCCTCTCATCAAGAGCTAACAACGGTAGATCAAAGTCAAGGACGAGGAGATGAGGTTAGATTTTTCCGCTTACATTTAAGAATTGAAAATGGCATGCTTACAAAGCAACAAATAAAACAATTCAGAAGTCAGCTGGCCAGACTCTTTTAGATTTCTCCCATTCTCTTCAATCTTTCTATTATTAAGTTTTTCTGTCCACATTTATCAGACTTGGATTATGTAAACCAATAGAATGCAGTAATCTTCAGGAAAAGGACTTCTACTAGAATCAACAGAAGTGGAGCCCTTAAGAGAAATGGATAACATGTGGCTCCTAAAAGGACACAACAAGAGCAGCTGCCGCATTGGCAGAAAAATAGATGAATGCTTGTAAGTCACATCAAATTTACATCAGTAGGCATAGTTGTTTCTTCCTTATGAATTTTCAGAGAAATAGTTCTTTTTATTGCTTCCCCTGTTAACTAACAAACTATGTGTGTTATATATCTATATTGTTATTTATAACAACTTTCAGCTGTGTACACAAATCTGGTGACTTTGTTCTGACTTCTATTAGGAAGTTTCCCAAAAAAAAAGTAAAATTCCCATGTCCAATGAAGACTCCAGACTTATGGCATTTTGAATTTTTCTTTGTAACACTACAGACCTATTCTACAGTAGGAACACCTGACTATATTGCTCCTGAAGTTCTCCTGAATATGCTCTGTAATAATGTCATTTTAAGGTTTATGGCACACACAAAAACACATAATTCTGAATGATTACATCTGTACTAATAATACTTTAGCCTTTATTTGTTTCGTCTCTCGATCCAAGAACGGAGTTTCCAATCAGTGAGAAGGTCGGTCAAAGTTCAAGCTGCAGTCGAACATGCAACGATCGAGTTAACAGAATGATATATGCCAGGTTTGCTTGAAGAAGTTTTCGCTATTCTCACTGACCTCATATGTCACGTGGTAGCGGCCGCGAAGTTTATAATCGCAAAACGACAACAACAACAATATTTGGTATGATTATGGAGAACAAACTACTTCGGTGATAAGCATGTATTGGGAGGGAAACTTATTAATTGGGTGATAAGGAATTTTGTCTCGTGAATAAAATTTCTTAACAAGGGTAATTCTTAAATCACATATATCAATTTATTTGGTCACAAAAGTGATTGTAGGATTTGATAGGCAAGGTATAAATATGAATAACATGTTATAAAACACCAAGGGACTGTAATTAGATTGCAACTGGAAGATGATACATATAGATATGAATAACATCATACTATAATATAATATGAATAACATCATTTTGCATCTTTATATAATTATAAAGTTATTTTTGGCAGATAAGTTTGACTATATTCCATAAGTTATTATTTAAAATTGTTGGCTTTTGCTATGCATGGAACGTCACTTGGTGCATTTGTCGGCTACCATTCCTGGACCTAATTTGATGATGTTTTTTTGGAGTGTCTTTGAGAAGATTGGTTTTCACCTAGATCAGTGCATCGATTAGAGAGACAAGCAGTGCCTCATTTCTTTCAGGGAAATTATAGGATCTTACTTCTAAAAAGTACATGGAATGCAGGAACTATATTGTTGCACTATATATGGAGGAGCCAAAGAAGAGGATTACTGCCTCATATTTTCAAGGATTGTAGTTTGGGGTTAATAAGGAAGAATTGTCTCAAATTGTTCGGTTCCTTGACCACTGGGGGATTATCAATTATTGTGCTCGGATGCCTAGTCATGAGCCTTCAAATGTAATTTATATATTTATTTCTTTTCTCCTTACACGCGATTTTGATAGTATTCTCAATCTCAATCAAATTTTACAGGATGGAATATGATAATTTGTGTAGCAATGGTTGTGACACAGCTCACAATATGGGCAGTTTGGGCAGGTTTTAGTCACCATCCTTCGTGTTGGAAGCTATGGTTGGTTGTTATTGCAGGTGGCCTTGCAATTCTCCTATAAATATATGGTTTCCCTCCTTATGAAGGACTTATCGATGCACACGCTCTTTGGCACGCCACAACCATCTTTAACTTACATATGGTGGAGTTTTATCATGGATGATGCCAAGTTTAGAACAACTAAATTTCTTAACAAAATCAAGTAGCTTACTTGTAAGTGCTTATTTATGTATCATCATTATAAATTTTACACTATTTTTTTAGCATTGTTGAGATTGTATTCTTTCATTGAAGTATTACATAGTCCATTTCCTAATAGATATAGCAGACCTAAAAAGTTTAATCAAAAGATAGTCAGTTTTCATTGAATCTTATGCTTAACATTTTTCTTTTTCTTCTTTCGATTGGTCCTATCACTTTTGTTACCTTTCAGTGTTATATATCCAAACAAATACATGTCAAGTTAGATACTCACATATTTCTTGAGCCTAAACCACAAGATGTAAATCCAAAAGCAATACCTACCAGGTCGATGATGACGAAATATCCAGGTAAGCCCATATTCAAGTCTCTTTGGTAGTAAACAAATGGTCCTATATTGCCAAGACACATGCACAATATTCTCATATATAAGCATCCATTAAACTTGTTTTTAACTCATAGAAACATCTTTTAATTTTCCTATGTTTATTACGAATATCTACAGGTATGAACAAATAGAGTGTGCCATCGTTTCTTCTGAGATTGCAGGAATAGATTTAAGAGGCGTTGGGGTAGGAACCCAAGGAGTTGAATTCAATGAAACTTTACCGTTCTCTATTGGAATCACTGCAACATGCAAGATTATCATTTTTCCTCATTCTCTGCTTGATACTTGTGTGGCAAAATCATTTGTTTCCTTTTCTAAAGTGCAATGCAAGGCTTCCGGTTCTTTTGTTCAGAATCTTGAACCATGTTTCTCCATTATTATCCAAAAGTACATGCCGAAAAACCTTAATCTATAGGAGTGTCTTTGTTTTGACAGCTCTTATATGATTAGCAGTACAAGTTTAGATTCTATAAAATGTGTTTTAGCATCTTGATCATTTGGTCTCCAAGTTAAGGAAATGCAAACCTTCTATTGGATTTCAAAGTCCAACAAATGACCTTTAAAGGTTACTTAGAAATACTTTATTCCTTCCTTCCTATATCTCCTTTGTCTCGTGTTCAAATTTCAAGTATATTTCAAATTGTGGGTTTTAGACTATTTATCTTTCAAATTTTAGTCTGAGTTGATTATTTTTGCATAAATGAAAGCTACATGTTGATGTCCATGGAGGTGTCAAAACAAAATTATCAAATACAAATTATATTTAAAGTCCATTTAGCATAGAAATAGAATGTCACAACATCATTGTGTTATTAAATTGTGTTTCACTCATACAGACAAGAAGTACATTGAAAGGACACAAATTTATTTAGTAAGAACATTAGATTATTAATTTTGTATCTCCAAATTCATGGCAATTATAGTTGCATATATTCCTTAATGGTCGCAGGTGCAGTTAGAACCACACTTGCAATGCCCTCATGTTCAACTATCGAACATCCATGACATCGCCTCATAGCTGCACAAAATAATAAACATGTTATATATTTTGTTGATCGTAATCTACTAGCTTATAAATGATTCTAGAATAAATAGAAACGTGGTGGCATTGAATACCAAAAGTAAACTTTGACCTCTTTTCGCTCCCTACAATTGTCACCAAGTTGTTTCCTTCTTGAGAATCCGTCTTCATATTGTTAGTTGAACTATAATCGAATTGCACCTTTGCAAGGGAATGAGTTGGTATGGCGTTTCATTCATGTGTCAAGACACTCTAGAAAACTTCTTGCCACAAAGTACATTAGTCGAACCGATTTTCCAGCCCGACTAGGAAGTAGAAGACTAGAATTGATGTAATGGAGATGAGAAAAGAAATGTAATCGGACAAGAGTTGTGCAAGTAAAAATACAAATGTACTCGAATGTTGGTTTGATTCTCCACACGCATATATCTCAGAAAAGCAAATTATTCAACTTGATGGCTTTCAAATAAGCATAAGAAATAGAACTAACAAATTTTCGTGAAGTAAAGAGCGAAAACCTACCTTGATTTCTTTCATATAAGCAGTACCTCGCAATGCTTGAAGTGAACAGAATGACTCAAATACAAAAATTGTTGCAACTCTTGCCTGCAATTTTAAGCGAGTTGAAATGACGATTTAAACAATATGAGATATTATACATTGGAAGACATGTGATTGTCAAGACAGACTCACCCCAATGTAAGATTAAAATGACTTAAACGAAAATGTAACCAATGCACAATGTGATGAGCATGTAAAGAATAAGATGAATTGAAGCCGGTAATATTTTCATTCTCTTGACATTACTAATAAGATCACCACGTTAAGATTGCGACCCGAGTCACATTGCTAGCTTTCCCTTTGCTTTTGAGAGCCCGACCTTCCTGGAAAATCAAGTTAATGACTTAATAAAAACCCCGTACCAGAAGTTCTAACTTACGTAGCAGCTATAACATACCTTCTTAGTGAGTTTCAAAATCATTGTTTCAACAGAAGCGCCATCTACGGATAACTTGGATAACTTATAAATTGCTTCAAGCGTGCGTATAGCAACATCAATGTCCATGTAACATGTTTACCGAAGAAAAATCTTCATTGTCATCCTATTAGGATCAAAATGTTAATAATAGGATAACATTTAAAAGATTTTAATATGTTACATTAATATATCAATGACGCATAGCATTTAGAAAAGTTAAATCTTTTAATATTAACATTGAAATGAGTAGTTAATCATCAACCTTTGTGGCATATATACGTTGAAGCTTATTTATTCTTTATGAATGCTTAGTGGCATATATATCAAAGTATTTTAGAATATAATACTTTTCAAAAATAATTTCAACTTTTAAAAAAAATTTAATAACATGTATTCAAGTTTGGATAATTTTATGTCCTCTCAATCTTATGTCACAACTTTTTCTTAGTTTTGTTCAATTATAGTGTTGTAATTGAACAATTCTAGTTATAATCTAATAGATGATCTTACTTTAATTGTTCGAGATTGTTGTACCTGCTTTCAAAATATAAAATATGCTTTAATTATAAATATTAACGAAAACATGATATATATATATATATATATATATATATATATATATATATATATATATATATATATATATATATATATATATATATATAACTATGTAATAATGTCAATGTTGAACAAAACAAGAGGAATAGAACGGGTACCCATGCGAACGCACGGGTATTAATTATGAAAAACGAAAAGAAAAGAAAAAACTGATAAAAAAAAGGAAAAAGAAAAAAGAAAAAAAAAACTTATAAAATTTGCTCAACCGTATTCATTCCAATGACCAACATTTGATATTGTTAATTTGTTGTATACGTCTCTAATTCGGTCAAAAAAACGGCGGGCAAAAGTTAAAAAGCAGTTTAAACTTGTTATCTAAACTTTTTCTTTTTAGACAGCAAAAACTCGTGTTCTTTGCATGCATACGGAATTTCATACTTGGAACCAGTGTTTTAAAAATCGGACCGATCGAATTTCATATAATATTTCATATTATAAAAAATAAAATTAATTAATTATATTATTGACAAAGAAAATGTTATTGATGCAGTTGATTTTGTAGATAATTTTGATATTGAAGAAGAATATCTTAATATTAAAATAATCTTTACTCCTTGAAACTAAATAGTTGATAATAAAATTATTTTGTTATAAATTATTCAATTATACTATGTTGCAATTATACTTTGTAATTTTGTACTATTTTATTATATATGATACTTATATTTAAAATTCAAATTTAAATTATCAAATTATAAATTTATTTATGATATGATATTTTTAAAATATTTAAAATATTTAAAATTTAAATTTAAATTATCAAATTGTGAATTTATTTATGAAATGATATTTTAAAAAAAATTAGTTCTAATTATATTTTGTAGAGATTGAATCATCCGTTCGACAAGTTTTATACCTATATCGCTTTTATTATAAAGGCCGGTTTAATCAATCGAGTTATCCGGTTTAATCCGGTTTAATCCGGTTTAGTCATGCGGTTCGACCAAAGTGACCGTTGGTTCAACCAATAAACCAAAGGACCCAAGACTTTCACCGATTTAATCTCCGATCCGATTTTTAAAACATCGCTTGTAATTAATTTCGATCATTTTATTTTTACAACGATGTTATTTAAAATATAACAATAACTATAATATTAACAATTAATAAATGTTATTATCATTATTATTATCATTATTATTATTACAATTATATAACAATAAACTTTAATATGTATTTATAGTAATATTTTCATACTATTTATTCAAATAAATTAATATGAAATAAAATTTTAAGTAGATTTTAAAAAGTGATATTAAATCTAAAACTAAGTCGTAAATCGATTTTAGATTACACCAGTTTTATTATTATCCAAACATCTTTAATTATGTAATAGGTCAAGTATTTTAGTAATTTTTCATCTCATTAAGAGATACACTTTTAAAAATTCGAAAATATCAAAAATATTTTTGATTTTAATTATACATTAAATTAAATTTTTTGTAAAAATTTAGTTCAGAGTTGTATCTCTGGTTTTTTTTAATTCGAATATACATTTGTTCTAATTGTCATAATATAGAATTTCTTTTATCATGTATATAAATATAGAATTTCTTTTATAATGTATATAAATATAGAATTTCTTTTATCATGTATATAAATATAGAATTTCTTATATAATCTCCGGTCCGATTTTCTTGAAATATAGAATTTCTTTTATCATGTATATAAATATAAATATTTTTTATAAATATAAGTATTATTTATTATTTACTATAATAATAATAGTTATTTTCTATAATAATTATTTTATTGCCTATTATATAATTCACATAATAGTCATTATTATAATAATATTTTTACTAATGTATAATTCATGTGTTATTATTTTTAATATTATTATATTAATATTTTAGTAATAAAACAAAACGATTTAGATTGATATATTTTAATAATAAAACCATGTAAAAGAAAATCTATCAAAATACACTAAAAATAATAATACTTCATTTATTTTAATTAAAAGATTTTATTACTGAATTATATTATTATTTTAAATCATGGTTTTTATATTATTTATGATTTTGTATTAAAAATAAATTATTTAATATAAAATACTTAAAATTTAATTGGTCTTACAAGCTTAAAATGAGGTCAAGTAAGAGTTAAATTATTAGCCTATATATTGAAAATAATTTTTTTTCAAAAAGAAATAATTGTAATAACTATAATTATAATTATTATATAACAGTACCTATAATAATATTATATAATAATTAATCTATATAAATTATATATTTGTCAAAATAATTATAATAATAATTATAATAATTATTATTATTATGTGAATCATATATTAGTTAAAAACAATTATTATAGAAAATAGTAATAAATATGTAAATAGTTATATTTATATTTATATTTATATTTATAAGAATAATAAAAGAATATTTTAAGATTTTTTTACTTCTATTTATCTAAACGATATTTTTCACTAAAAAATTTGGAGATATATATCTGAATTTAAATTTTGCAAAAATGAAAACTTGATGGTTTGGATATGCGTCTTCAAAGGAGGAGATATTTTGGAAAAATTTCAGAGACCTAAAAGAATGTATAAGAGTAAAATAAGAAATTGCTACATTTTATACAACATAAATTTAAAACTTTCACAAAAATATTTATTGACTATTGCTTCTTGTTAAATAATACAATTTAATACACAAACAACTTTTATTTATTTATTTACAAAAGATATTGTATTATAAATAATATGTAATGATAAATTTTGTTTTATATTATTCATACATAAAATCCACTATCCGAGGTATAGTGGTCAACTAAGGATTTTCATTAAGGAGTATATCCCGACTTCTGAGGCCGGACTTATCTGGGCTATAGAGTCAGAGATGTCGATGTCTAAGGCGCTGGGAGATGAGGGGTCTTTTGTAACGTCCGTTTTTAATTAATACTATATTATATTAATATTTTCGAATTTTCGATCGATATTTATATTAATCAATATATCTATTAATATATTTGGCGACGTTCCGTTCGGTCCAGTAAAATATTATTCGGATCCGATATTTAATTCCCCAAAATTATTTAATTATTTAAATTAATGATATAATTAGATAGGGGTGTGGGGAGCATTTTGTTAGAATTGGGTTTTTCACCCTTGGCTTACTAGTAAGGAGAATACCATTATAAGAACCATTTCTCCTCATTTTCCTTCCATTCATAATACCAAAACCAAACATGAGAACTTGGAAGCTAGTAAGAAAACAAGTTATAAAAACCATTTTTCTTTTCCTTTTCTTTCCATTGTGAACACAAAACCAAAATAGAAACTTGAGAGGAAAAAGAAGGGGTTTGGGAGAAGAAGAACAAGAGGAGAAGAAGAGGAAAATCTTGAGCAAGAGCTCGAGGTTGGGTTGTAGGATCATGAAGAATCATCCAAGCTTCCATGGAAGGGGTTTGATTTCTCCATCCATATAGTTAGGGTTTTGATGATTATACTTTGGATTTGGGGGTAAAATTAATAGTTGGGTTATAGGGTTGATTGATGGTTGAAACAACTTAGAAAATATTGGGTTAGAGTATGAATTGTTGGTATTTTAATTGCTATACTAGTAGAACTAAGTTGCAAAATAGAAATGAAGAAAATCAGAAACTATAAAGCCATGGAAATGATCTCGAATGAACTTGGTGAAGAAGGAGATGGTGGCGTGGCAGGGAGGCGCCCACCTCCTATGGTGCGGCCTTCCTAAGGTTAGCGACCTCCTCCCTTTCTTTTCTTGAGTCGGGACGCACGTCCCTTGTAGTATGGAGGAGGGATAATTTCTGTGTTTTTCCAGTTTTGTTGTTTTCTCAAATTTTCTGTTTTCTGCAGAATTTCCTCTTCTGCATAATTTCTTTCTGTTTCTGTTAATTTCCCATAATCCATATACTACTAGTTAGTATTAATAAAATATAACTAGAGCATAAGTTAGCCGATTAAATTTGGGACCCGATTATGTTCCGATTTTCCAATTTCGGTAAATTCGACGACGAAGCAAGTTGTTCCGAATTCAACGAAAATTGACGCGGTTAGCTAAGCTTGACGGTAGAACGTAGTGGTGAGGTTAGTTTTTTTTAGAAATTACGAGTTTTTACGATATGACCCGAAATAGGCCAATTTACGGTAAAATTGAATCGGATTTCATTTTAGTGGATTTAGGACACGTATGGACAATCCGATTTCAATGTCGACGATTATGATTAATACCGGTTATTAGGAATGGCTCTCGTGATGATTATAGGTGTTTGACTATTTTTCCGTTTTTGGAATTTGGTGAATTAATTGATAATGATGCGGTGTAAATAAACATAACGTTTGTGACGGTGTATTTATTAATGAATACTTGTTAATATGCAATGCGATGATATATGTCTTTATACATGGTGATTATATTGATGTTGTTAATAAATGCTTCCGATTTGTGAATGCATGATTTTGACGATGATGAATTATTAGTGATGTTTTGCATAATGCAAATATGATGCGATGATATATTTATTCTTGATGTGGATAAATTATGGCGATGTGGGCTTTATGCCAATTTTGATAAGCGATGATGATGTTTTGTGTTGTGTTGTTTATTGTCGAGTCACATACATTGCATTGGCGACGATGGACTTTTATGCCAAGCGACGAGGCTTTTATGCCAAGCGACGAGGCTTTCATGCCAAGCGACGAGGCTTTTATGCCAAGTGTTCCTATTTATGGACAAAGCGACGGGTACCACATGCATAACATAGTCGTGTCTTATGGAGTCGGTTATGTCTATGTTTGAGTTGTTTGGCGTTGAATGCTGAATTGATGAAGGATGTTGAATTGCGATGATTTATGATGTTTTGTTTGGTGATGATCTTTATGATGAACATAAAATGAATATAACTTGATAGTTTCAGGATAACTAGGAGAAGAATATAAATGATGAGTTTTGCGATGATTTAAACTGATGAAATGCATAATGCAAATAGGATGTGATGATGTTTGCGATGATGGGCTTTATGCCAAAAGCGAAGATGGGCTTTACCCAATTTGTGATGATTTTAGTAGGTTGCCTATGTTATTAGCATTGTTTGGTGTTGTTGTTTGATGTTGTGGTTTAGGATTGCCGTGTTAATTAGCGATGTATTAGCTTGTGACGATTTCGTGGTGACGGAGGTTTACGTGTTGTTGTGATGATTTGTGCCGATGAGGCTAAGGCGATTAAGTATAGATTATACACTCTAGAATGACTATAAGAATAAGTGAGCTTTGGATATGTGTTGGAATGCACTTATTAATCTATACCCTTTATAATTTTGAAACTATATATATACTTTATCATGCCTTTAATTATATGTTTTGGATTATCTCACGCTTTACTTGTTTCGCTGTTACCTTTATATTGGTAACGTGCAGGTTATGAAGACGGAGTCTATAGCTGCTTTTAGTGGAGTCAGTGTCGCTCTGATACGTAGCACCCGGGGGGAATATTTATGTGTCATTGTTGTTGTTCTTTCGTTATTTTCCTTTTGTAAAAAAAGAATCATACTTTATAAAAACATGATGTTGATGAGGAAGTTTAATAAAGAAGATGTTTTGATTTTATGAATCAATTTATGTTTTCCGGCGATGCTATGTATCTGAGATTTTTACTTTAAAGCAAACTGTTTAAAGTGAGTTGTTTTTGAAGGTGTGATGCCTCAGTATTAAATTTATGAAATTTTAATTTACTCTGATTTTCATATTTAAAACCTTGGGTAATATTGGGGTGTTACATCTTCCATCGGGCACACACCCCGAATCTAGGGGGTTACAACCATCCCGACAATTACGAGGACATTATGAATAGGTCGGCTCATTAAGGATGTAATTGCCATTTTATACGTGACGGGTGCGCGTTATGTTTCTGGCCATAATTGGCAGCGGTGGACATTATAAGCCTTAAAGGTAACCCCAGTTACATAACTTGGAAGGCCATAGACGTTACAAAGCAGCGATTAATGAGGTACAAAAGCCTCTATAAAAAGGGCTCCCGATTGAGGGATAAGCAAGACATATAGCTTGGAGCTCAAGTCATCTTCCTTGAGCCTCCGAATCGCTAAACATACATATATAGTTTTTCTAGCAAGAACATTTGGCGCCCACCGTGGGGCCTCGGTAAATTTTTCCTAGGCCACCACAACACATTGAGAAGACGATGTCTTCAACCCCAGAGAATGACCCGCCACCATACTTGGCACAACTGCTCGCCATGATTGATGACCTTCGCCAACAAAATGATACACTTAAGGACAATGTTCATGTCCTCCAAAGAAAAAGTCGAAGATGTCACGAAAGGGAGCTTGAGCTTATGGAGCCGCAACCTATTTCTCAAGCCATCCGATGATCAGTCCCGTAAAACTTCAAGCTTCATGTGTCGCGCCTTATGACGAAAAATCGATCTACACGAGCATATCATTGCCGTCAACAATGTGCTGGCACTAATTAGAGTTAATGATTCCTTGAAGTGAAAGCTTATGGTTGGAACCTTTAAGGAATCAACCTTGAGGTGGTACATGACTCTGACAAGGCATTCCGTTACCAACTATCAAGATATTAACAAAAAGATAATTCATCAATTATCAACAAATTGACACTGAAAGTTGGCTAATACAACACTTATCAACGCCGACAACCCCATCGTAATCTCGAGGATTACATAGCTCGATTTAACGAGGAGACCATAAAGGTCTCCCACCCCAATCAAGAGTTTGTGGCGCATTCCAAGATGGACTCGAGTCGGCATTTAATGAGTCCCGACTCGTAAATTGGCCAACATGGACGAAATTATCACCAGAGCAGAATGTTACGTTACGGGTGAGAAAAGTAACATGGAGAAGAGATCCCGAGATGCTAAAGAAAGAGGAAAGGGCCGGGAAGAAAGTTTCGAGCAAAAGTCTTCGTCCCGAGACTAGAGTTGTCAAAATGGGCTACTCGACCCTAAACGGGCTGGCCCATGCAGTGCCTCGGCTTTCGTGAGCCGGCTCAAAAAGCCCATATTTAAATGGCTCGATTTTTACTACTCAGCCCAACCTCGACTGGTCAGGGCTACCGGTCCTAATGGGCCCAGCCCTAAACGGCCCATTTCTTAAAAATTAAAATTTTCTCCTTATTTTTGTAAGTAACCATATAATTGCATGCAATAATACTTGTGAGTGTGTGTGTGTGTATATATAATTTTATATCCAAAATTAAGATTTCTAAATAATTCATATAAGTTAACAATTAAAATGTAAAACAACACATTAACTTAATTCAAACTATTCAAAATACATCACAAATTATTCCATGTAGTACACAAAATAAATAACTGTCCAATAAATTTTCAGTTATAAATATTCATGAAAATTATAATTTACTAATAATTATAACAATAAATTGTTATAAAATTTTATAAAAATTATAATTTGGAAAGGATAAATTCTAATTATATTTTAAAAAAATATTTTTTTGGACCGGTGGGCTACCCATGGCCCACACTGCTAGCCCATATTTTTAGGGCTTGTTAGGGCCAAAGCTAAACAGTTCGTAAGTAAATGGGCTCAAAAAATAAGGCCCAATCCCTAACTCTTTTCAGGCCCGATGGGCCGACCCATGGGCTTTGGCCCATTTTGATAGCTCTACCCGAGACCATCCACCTCCAAGGGAATGACCGTGAGAAAGACAGACCCAACAGCCATCTCACCTGCCCCTAAGGCCGGATGAATCCTTTATGCCCTTAAATGCAAGCAGAGAGGATATCAGGAAATACGTGAACCACATGAATTTATTTATCAAACCGTGGAAGCGTCCCGAAACAAATGTTGTGATAGGTAAGGATGTGGAGGCTTGGTGTGCTTATCATCGGGTCCTAAAACATACAATGGAAAATTGCGTACAATTACGTAGGGAGATAGAGAGGTTAATCCAAAAGGACAAACTCATGTCCTATATTAAAAAAGGCTCGAAGCAGTTTCGCAAGCGCAACCCTTCGAAAGGAGACGGAACCTCCGGTTCTCCTTCCGAGAAGAAAGTAAAGGCATTAGAGGAGGTTCACGAGACAAGACTGACCCGACATACCCTCAACACCATTTCTAGGGGATTTGCTAGGGGTAGTTCCACTAGTTCAGCCCGAAAGAGATATGCCCGATGGGTGATGCATGTGGCTCAAGTCGGACCAGTCGATGATGACCCCGGGTTAGTAGCCTTTTCCCGAGAGGATGCTAAAGGAATTCTTCTTCATGAAAACGATCCTATGGTAATTAAAGTGCAGATCATAGACTGGAGCATTAAGCGAGTTCTTGCGGACCCGAGAAGCTCAATTGGCGTCATGTACTGGGAAGCGTTCAAGGGGATGGATTTTGACCCCAAAGAGTTGTTTTCCTTCAATAGAACCTTGGCGGTTTTCTCGGCGGTACAGTGTCCCGGACATCTTCCAAGATAACACATTCGGACAAGTGAAAGTTCCAAAGATGTCCAAGCGGTACCGGTTGTTAATGCATCATCGCCATACAACATCATCATTGGAAGGACATCTTTCAATTCTTTAGAGGCAACCTTATCAACGTTGTACCTCACCAAGAAATATCGTTTAGGTGAGGGACGTGTTGGGGTAGTCCGAGGCGACCAAGGTCTTGCCGTGAAGTGTTACAAATACAACATAAAGATAAAGCGGAAGCATGTGACATTTGACGATATGACGGAGAACAAAGTTAATGTGGTTAATATTAATCCCAAGGAAGATCCCAATGAGGATAGTTTGGCTCCCCAGGAAGAGACAAAAGAAGTACATATTGACTCTCAACCTTCCGAAATTACTCATCTGGGTACGCAATTTGTGACACCCCAAATAATTCAATATTTAAAATAATTAGAATTTTAATTATTAATTTAATTATTAATTTAATTAGAGTTTAGTTATTAATATTTTGAATTATTAGAATTAATTAATTAAATAAATGAAAGGAGGAGTTGGGAGTGTGAGGAGTAATGGGGGTGTGATGAGTAAAATACTCTACCTATCCTAATTATTATTGTATTTTATTTATTGGAATAATAAAAGGAATAATAAAAGGGAAAAGAAGGAAAAAGAGGAATAGAAGATTTTTCATCAATCGTAACATTGGAGAAGAGAAGAGAAAGAGGAAAATAGTGAAAGTTGCCAGAATCCGAAGAACCCACAAGGTAAGGGGTGATTTCGATTGATTAACATGCCTTATCGGTTTTGATTGCAATAGAATTGATCGTAGTATGTTAAGAATTCTCAATTTAGTAATTCTAGGTTTTCATAGAATTATCCCAATTTGGTGTCGGAATGTGTAGAATTGAGTAATTAGTGTGTTATAGGATCATTCGGAATGATCAGAGTATGTTATACTGCATGTTACCGCTGGATTGTGCAATTATATTGTGTTTGAATGTTGGGTTCGTGTGGGATTGATAGGAATTGAATTGGTATGCATATAATCGCAAAATTGCATAATTTTGGTTCTCAGGTCGCAGAACCGGTTCCCATGGAGGAACCGGTTCTCGTATAGAAACCAGAAAAGGAACATTCTGGGTTGCTGGGAACCGGTTAGTCCTGGGGAGGAACCGGGTTCCCAGTTCATTTTTTTCAAAGAAAACTGATTTTTCTGCTGGGAACCGGGTTCCTGCCTGGGTGATCCGGGTTCCCCATAAATTTTTCCAGGGGGCGTGTTTTTGAACTTTGTGGGAACCGGGTTCTCCCTGGGAGGAACCGGGTTCCACTATTACTTTTTGAAAAATTCCAAACTTCAAAAATTCATAACTTTTAAACCGTAAGTCCGTTTTGAACGCCATTTTGGACGTTGTTTCTTAAATTTAATGCTCTATTTTATGAAATGAAGGGAATTCATGTAACTTGAATTTATTTTGAAAATGTGTCGAATTCCGATTTAAGTGGTTTGTTATTCAATGCATACTTGGGGTATATGCAGTAGTGTACATGTGGCATTTGATTGTATCAGAATTTTGTGAATGTAATGCATGTTTATGCTACTGTTTGTGTGCATGATCGTTGAGGACATCATGTTTTAGTTTTGATTCAGTTTATGATAATTGGTGTGTTCATAGATTGATTGAATGTTGCATGTTGGTGTTGTGCATGCATTTGCATTCTAGTGAAGTTAATTCCCATTGTGTGGAATTTGACTTGTATTGCCAATAACCGCCCCGTGATGATGGGTGGTTAGGCTGGATTCGTGTCCGGTGATTATGGACGAATCGATGATTACTATATCCGGTGATGATGGATCGTGTGTGACTTGGTCACGCTTTGGTACCACATGCATTAATGCAGATTTAGATTTGCATGGAATTGTAACATGTTAGGATGGTTTCCAGTGTTACAATTCTCTTGTTGTTATTGTTGTGCATAATGGATTGTGTGGTTGTAACTGCGTGTTGAAATTTGAATTATGCTAGAATGGGTGGATTAATATGCTTGTGATATTATGTTGTCTGAGGAACTTATAATGCATCTTAATTATGAGAAATCCCACGCTTATTTTAATGATTTCAGATTAAAGTTAGCAGCTCAGGAGTTGGTGAGGATGGCTCTAGAGCTATGTTCTTTTGAGTCCGCGTGTCAGTGTCATGCTCTGATAGGTTGTAACACTGGAGAACGTTTAGTTGAGAAATTATTTAGTATTCAATTGTTATTTGAGTTACTTTGGGAATAATTATGAATTGGTTTTATTCCGTTTTGGTTTTGTGGTATTTTCCGCTGTGTAAAACATGATATCAACTTGATTGGTTATTTTGATAAGTCCTTCAGTGAAGCATGGCTACTGTTTATTGAGGTTTTTATTTATTTTCCGAATTGTGACATCCCTTGTTTTACGTGTTACTCTGATTTAATTAATATATTCGCAGGGTATTTTAGAAGGGGTGTTACAATAGTTGTATCAGAGCATAGTCGGTCGTGTCTTAGTGTCGTTATCCCTTTGTATGCGACTAGTGCAAGGTAACACTGTCGATACTTGTGTGCTGATGAGCTTGTTTTGTAATGTTACAGAATAATGGCTGGAAGAGGTAACAGAAGAGACGATGCTGCTATCGCTGGAGCTTTGGGAATGCTGGTGTGCTTGGAGGGAATCAGCAGGGAGGTGGTATCGGTCCTGATAGGCAATTGGGAAACTTTCAGAGGAATAATCCTCCATTGTTCAAGGGCACACATGATCCCGAAGGTGCTCAGAGGTGGTTGAAGGAGATCGAGAGTATCTTCAGAGTAATTAATTGTGCTGATGAGCTGAAAGTGAGATATGATACTCACATGTGGCGGAGGAAGCTGATGACTGGTGGGTTGCTACCAGGACAAAAATGGAGCAAGATGGAGTTGCACTGAATTGGGCTGTGTTCAGGAGGGCATTTCTGAGGAGGTATTTTCTTGACGACATTAGGGGCAAGAAAGAGATTGAGTTTCTGGAGCTCAAACAGGGTAATAAGACTGTGAGTGAGTATGCTTCGAAGTTTACGGAGTTGGCGAAGTACTATGCATACTACACTAACGATGCAGATGGAGAATTTTCCAAATGTATCAAATTTGAGAATGGTCTTCGTGATGAGATCAAGTGGTATCGTATCGCCGTATCCGGGTTTTCTCGATTTGGTAGATCAGTAGGATTCTAGAAGAGGATCTTGCTAGTACTAAGACAAATGCTCAAGGGTATGTTGATCGGAAGGGTAAGCAACAGATGGATCATGGTAAACCTTATGATAAGAATAATCAGAGATCCGATGGTTGGAAGAAGCCTAGTGGGGGAGATTCTGGTTCTTCCATTAAGTGCTTTAAGTGCGGTGAGATAGGACATCGTATGGTAGACTGCAAGAGTAATGATAGGAAGTGTTTCAAGTGCGGGAAACTCGGTCATGTAGCTAATGATTGCAGAGTGAGAGTGGTGACCTGTTACAACTGTGGTGAAGAGGGTCATACTTGTCCTCAGTGTACAAAACCCAAGAAGGAGCAAGCTGGTGGTAAAGTGTTCGCATTGCCTGGGTCAGAGACTAAGCCAGATGATCGGTTGATTAAAGGTATATGTTTTATTAATGACATACCTTTGATTGCGATTATTGATACTGGAGCGACACATTCTTTTATTGCTTTGGATTGTGCTAAAAGATTGAACTTAGATATTTCTAATATGGATGGAAGTATGGTTATTGACACTCGCCGTTCAAAGGATCGCTTCATTTGTTTGTAGGAATTGTCCTATAGTGATTTTTGGTAGAGGTTTCGGTATGGATTTAGTGTGACTACCGTTAGAACAACTTGATATCATCCTTGGAATGAACTGGTTGGAATTCAACCAGGTTCATATCAACTGTTTTGCGAAGACGGTTATTTTTCCTGAAGAGGTTGGTGTCGAAGATGTGACTATGTCGGCTAAATGATGAACCTAGTCAGAAAAGATGGTGCTGTGGTGTTTATGTTGTATTCTGCAATAGAAGCAAAGGGAAAGGCAAAGAGCGATGGATTTCCAGTGGTGAATGAATTTCCAGAAGTGTTTCTGGAAGACGTTAGTGAATTGCCACCTGAGCGAGAAGTGGAATTTACTATAGATTTGATTCCTAGAACTAGTCCGGTGTCGATGGCGCCTTATCGTATGTCGGCATCTGAATTAGCTGAATTGAAGAAGCAGTTGGAAGAGTTACTTGAGAAGAAGTTTATTCGTCCTAGTGTTTCGCCGTGGGGTGCTCCAGTGTTGTTGGTTAAGAAGAAAGAAGGCTCAATGAGATTATGTGTTGATTACAGGTAGTTGAACAAAGTTACAATCAAGAATCGGTATCCTTTGCCGAGGATTGATGATTTGATGGATCAACTAGTTGGAGCTTGTGTATTCAGTAAGATTGATCTGAGGTCGGGATGTCATCAGATTCGTGTGAAGACGGAGGATATTCAGAAAACTGCATTTAGAACGAGGTATGGACATTATGAGTATTCTGTTATGCCGTTTGGAGTTACTAATGCACCTGGTGTTTTCATGGAGTATATGAACATGATATTTCATCCGTATCTTGATAAGTTCGTGGTGGTATTTATTGATGACATTTTGATCTATTCAAAGAGTGATGAAGAGCATGCAGAGCATCTCAGAGTTGTATTGGAATTGTTGAAAGAGAAGAAGCTTTGCGCGGTTGTCCAAATGTGAATTCGTTAATGAAGTGAGTTTCTGGCCATGTAATTTCCAAGAATGGAATTGATGTTGATCCTACGAAGGTAGAAGCGGTATCTCAGTGGGAAGCGCCGTAGAATTCTTCTGAGATCCGTAGTTTTCTTGGTCTTGCAAGTTATTATATGAAGTTCATTGAAGGATTTTCCAAATTAGCGTTGTCATTGACTAAGTTGACCAGAAAGGGTCAGGTGTTTGTTTGGGATGCTGAATGTGAGAAAGGATTTCAAGAGTTGAAGAGGAGGTTGACTAGTGCTCCGATCTTGATTTTGCCGAATCCGGCGAAGTCCTTTGTTGTGTATTGTGATGCGTTATTGATGGGTTTAGGTGGTGTGTTGATGCAAGATAAGTAGGTTGTGGCTTATGCTTCAAGAAAATTGAAGGTTCATGAAAGGAATTATCCGACTCATGATTTAGAATTGGCAGCAGTGGTATTTGTTTTAAAATTATAGAGGCACTACTTGTATGGCTCTCGATTTGAGATATTCAGCGATCACAAGAGTATGAAGTATCTCTTTAATCAGAAAGAGCTCAACATGAGGCAAAGAAGGTGGTTAGAATTTTTGAAGGATTACGATTTCGGTTTGAATTACCATCCTGGTAAGGCAAATGTTGTTGCGGATGCTTTGAGTAGGAAGTCCTTGCATATGTCTATGTTAATGATTCGCGAATTAGATTTAGTTGAACAATTCATAGATTTTAGTTTGGTGTGCGAGACTACTTCTAATAGTGTGAAATTGGGAATGTTGAAGCTGACTAGTGGTATTCTGGAAGAAATTTGAAAGGGACAGAAATCTGATGTTGGTTTAGTTGATAAATTGACATTGATCAACCAGGGTCAAGGAGGTGAGTTCCGAATTGACGAGAATGGTGTTATGAGATATGGTGATAGGGTGTGTGTTCCGGATGTTGCCAAGATTAGAAAGAGTATTTTGGAAGAAGGACATCGTAGTGGGTTGAGTATTCATCCTGGTGCTACTAAAATGTATCATGATTTGAAGAAGTTGTTTTGTGGCCGGAATGAAAAGGAAATTGCCGAGTTTGTGTATGCTTGTTTGGATTGTCAAAAGTCGAAAATCGAACATCAGAAACCGTCAAGATTGATGGAACCGTTGTTTGATCTGGAATGGAAATGGGATGGCATTTCTATGGATTTTGTGTCTGGTTTGCCGAGGACAGTGAAGAATTGTGATTCTATCTGGGTTATTGTTGATCGATTGACAAAATCTGCTCACTTTATTCGATAAGAATGGATTATCCTATGGAGAGGTTGGCGAGTTGTATGTGGAGAAAATTGTAAGTTTGCACGGTATTCCTTATAGTATTGTGCCTGGATCGAGATCCGAGGTTTACATCTAAGTTCGATGGATTGAAGAAGCTTTGGGTACTAAGTGCATTGAGTTCGCTTATCATCCGCATAAATGGTTAGACGGAGAGAACGATTCACCGTTAGAGGATTTGTTAAGAGCTTGTGTGTTAGAGAAAGGTGGAGCTGGGATAGCTACTTACCATTGATTGAGTTTACCTACAACAATAGTTTTCATTCGAGTATTGGTATGGCTCGCTTTGAGGCATTGTATGGTGAGGTGCCTGACACCGCAGTGTTGGTATGAATCGAGAGAGTGCTATGATTGGACCGTAAATTGTCCAATAAACCCTTAAAAGATTAAAATGATTCGGAGAAGATGAGAGCTCGTAGTCGCAAGAGTTATCACGATAAGAGGAGGAAAGATCTTGAGTTTAGTAAATGAGAAAATGTGTTTATGAAGTTACCCGATGACCGGTATTGGTCGAGCTTGAAGTCAGAAGTTGACCCACGCTTTATTGGTCCGATTCGATTACCAAGAGAGTGGGGAAGGTTGCGATCGATTGCCTTACCGCCACTTGCAAATTTGCATGATGTTTTCCATGTATCTCGCTTGAGGAAGTACATTGCCGATCCGTCTCATGAGATTCGTGTAGATGATATATGTACGAGAATTTGATCGTTGAGGCATTACTTGTAGAATTGAGGACCGAAGTTGAAACAATATGAGGTAAAGAGATAGCATCCGTGAAAGTAGCTTGGGAGGACCAGTAGGTGGAAATATTACTTGGGAACCGGAGAGTCGGATGAAGGACTCGATCCCGAACTTTTCGCCTAAGGTATGTTTTCGAGGACTAAACTCTTTAGTAAGGGAGAGTTGTGACACTCCAAATAATTCAATATTTAAAATAATTAGAATTTTAATTATTAATTTAATTAGAGTTTAATTATTAATATTTTGAATTTTGGAATTAATTAATTAAATAAATGAAAGGAGGAGTCGATGTGAGGAGTAATGGGGTGTGACGAGTAAAATACTCTACCTATCCTAATTATTATTGTATTTTATTTATTGAATAATAAAAGGAATAATAAAAGGAAAAGAAGGAAAAAGAAGAATAGAAGGTTTTTCATCAATCGTAACATTGGAGAAGAGAAGAGAAAGAGGAAAAGAGTGAAAGTTGCCGGAATTCGAAGAACCCACAAGGTAAGGGGTGATTTCGATTGATTAACATGCCTTACCAGTTTTGATTGCAATAGAATTGATCTTAGTATGTTAAGAATTCTCAATTTAGTAATTCTAGGTTTTCATAGAATTATCCCAATTTTGTGTCGGAATGTGTAGAATTGAGTAATTAGTGTGTTATAGGATCATTAGGAATGATCAGAGTATGTTATATTGCATGTTACTGCTGTTGGATTATGCAATTATATTGTGTTTGAATGTTGGGTTCGTGTGGGATTGATAGGAATTGAATTGGTATGCATAATTCTGTCAAAACTGCATAATTTTGGTTCTCAGAACAGGAACCGGTTCCATGTGGGAGGAACCGTTCCCCGTATAAAACCAAAAGGAACATTTCGGTCATTGGAACCGTTAGTCTGGGAGAAACCGGTTCTCAGCTCATTTTTTCAAAGAAAACTAATTTTTCTCATTGGAACCGGTTCCCTCGTGATCCGGTTCCCATAAATTTTCCAGGGGCGTGTAATACGGTGAACTCGACTTTGTAGGTTTTGTATCGCAAATGTGCGGATAGCAAGAGTCGCCACCGACTTTTCTTTTATCCAATTAAGGGAAGGTAGAAAGTAAAAGACCTTCGTTAGATTTTGAGTAGGAGAATGTTATGAAAAGGGAAGGTATTAGCACCCTTTCCATCCGTAGTTATCTACGGCTCTTAGTTGCTCTTAGATCACTTTAAAATTGTGCTTTCCGTGTGTTTGACAAAAATGTTTTGAAAAGGCATTTCGCTTTGACTTTGTAATGATTCATGTAGGAATGTATACAAAGTGTTCTAAATGTTTTGTTTTGAAAAGAGTTTGAACTTTGACAAAAGTGTGTGTGTGAAAAGTATTTGATTGAGCAAGCAACTAAAAGTCTTATTACCTACTCGTAATTGGTCGTTTGTTATTTATTCCTTTAGAATAGTGCTATCCATACCATTAGTTGGTAGGTAACCCTATTCGCTGATGGACATTCAAGGACGCCGATGGTCATAGAAGGCAACTTGTAGGAAGTATCCTAGCACATTCGCGGGCTATCATCATTTTCGAGGCGACAATCGAGGGTCAAGATCATGTATCAGAGGCGACATCGCGGGTCTATGATCTTGTATCAAGGGACTATGATGATTTGTTTTGAAGGCAACGGCAAGGATACCTCTACGCTCGGATGGACCATTTGAATTGTAAAGGCAACGAGAGAATTACCCTAAGGGGTGCATGTGTGAAAGAGTGTGTTGATTCTAGATATTTTATCTTGAAAATTAGAGTGAGCTATGTTCAATTTTATCTTGCCATACACGCCTAATTACTAGCAATTATAGGGTGCGGAAATTAAATTGCGAAAATGTAAAGTGCGGAAAGATAAATCCTACGCTATTACATGGCTTTGGGGCAGATACATAATTGAAAAGTTCGGAAAATAAAAGCCCTAATTAAACTATTACATCCCATAGGCAATTACATAATATGAAAAGAAAGCGATAAAAAATCGTCCGAAACGGTATAACCTGTAATCAGATGAAAATCAGGAAATACGAGGAAATTGAATAAGACGAAAATGTTAGTAAAAATAGTAATTTTTGAATGAGAAAAATGTTTTCATGCTGGAAATAACATTAATATGCTAAAATAATTTTTTGGGATTTTTTGGAGTTAATTTAATAATTAAAAATCAATTAAAAGTGATTTAAATGATAAAATAGAAATTAAATTAAATATGCATGCAAAAATAATATTTTTAATTTTATAAATTAAATAAACATTTTTCTGATGTGTATGCAAAAAAAAAATATTTTTGGTATTTTTTAAATGCATGATAAAAATTATGAAAGATAAATTAAATAGTATGAAAAATATTAAAATAAAATATGAAAATAGAAAAAATATGCAAACTTGTGAAAAATACTTTGCCATGGCTGGGATTCGAACTCAGGACATTCCCTTCACAACGCGCTGCCTTTACCAACCGAACCAGCGTGCACACGTGTTTAGAAAATGGAGCGAATGGCTTGTAAACGAGTGTCACCGATGCCCTGCATCACGCGCCAAGCTTCATCGCTCGCTTTGAATTTTTGAAAGATAGCCGCCCGGCGACGCTATAGTCCCTGCAAATCTCAAAATCAAACACAGGCAATATAAATGACATTCAAGGGCATGGTTCGATTGGAAACATTGTTCTGAACACGATGGTGGTTGGCTTTTGGTCCAATTTTTCCGTTTTAAGGAAACCCTAATTCGAAACCGAAAACCCTAACAATGGTGATTCGTGTTTTAGGCCATGGAAATTCAATCAAACTACCAGTAAAGCTTCCAAACTTCGCTCTAATCACAAAACAAACAACAAAACACGTTAATGATGCATGAAAATTGGAAATCGATTTTGAAAATAAGAACAAACCGACTCGATTTCTCAATTCTTGATGGTTTTGAATGTTGTAAAGGTCCGATCGATTCTAAAGACCTCAAGGAATGTAATGGGATGCTTGGAATCAATCAATCGAGCTAGAACTGTTGCAAGTAGCTTGTGAAGCACGGATTTTGACTTTTAGGTTAGGTTCTTGAGGCAATTTTTCCGCTTCAATTCATGTGATATGCATTGTATATTTATAATGGATGGAAATCGTGATTCGAGGAACAAATAATGGCTAATCAATGCGAAGATCATTTGATTTTGTACAAAATCAAATCTTATCTTTTTTGATCAATTTCAATCAAATTCTTGCCAAATCCATGATAATTTCGAAATTTGCCAGCCTTTATGGGTTACTTGGATCCCAAGAATGAGAGAAAAAATCAATTTGCAATTAATTTTGATTTTATACTTTATTTTTGAATTTAATTTGTATTTAAATGAATAAAATCCAAATTAAATAGAAAAATAAATTTAATATTCGTGGCATTGGGCTTGGATGTTCCTAATTGTATAAGGAACAAGTTTGAATGAAGAAAAACTAGGCCCATTTGCAAAATTTTGATTTTTACAAGTATCTCTCTTTGTGCACTTCTTCAAAATTGCCCAACTTGCACAAGGTGTATTTTGCTCAATTTTCCACATTTTTGAGTGTTCTTGGACGTTTTGGAAAGCTATAAGAGTCCTCTAACCAACCTCTTTGGTTTCATCTCAATTGGAGTTTCCATGCTCAATATATCTTCAAAACAAAAGTTGACTTTTTGTTGACTTTGAAAAGGACCTGTAATGTTTTGATCCATACCTTCCAAATGAAGCATTTTTTGAACATTCTTGTGAGACATGAAGTTGTAGAGAATTGAATTTCCTTCAAAACAAGAGGTGGTGGAAAAATTTCTGAGAAAGTATGAAGAAGTTATGCTCAGTCAAAGTTTGGTTGACTTTTCATTGAGAAACCCTAATTTAGAAAGTTTGACTTTTGAGCAAATCTTGAGTTTTCTTGATGAATCATGATCAACCCTTGATTAAATGATGAATGTGACTTCAAAATAAGGATGTTGACCAAGAATCATGAAGTTTGACTGTATGTTGACCACAGTTGACTTTTTGTCCAATACAACTGATTTTCAACCATCTGAGCAATTGTCTGAGGAAACTTGACTTGTGAGGCTTGAAACTTGACATGGAGAATCTTTGAAGCATATGAGGAGGCATGATGAACATTGGAGATGTTGGAAGTCCATTTGATTCGAGAATCACCAAACCCTAGTTTGGTTTGATTGTCTAGAGAGGTTTGTTCGATCAACCTCGAGGAATCCTCGAGCATGGATGTATGAAATATCTTGAGAAGTTTGAGGGCAAATTTTGGGGTATGACAGCCCCTGCTCAATCTTTCTTATACTAGAAGGGTTAGATTGGCATGCTCACCTTTCGTGACCGGAGGGAAGATGATTGAACACTCGAGTACACCCAAAATTTGCACTCACTGCATCGATGATGCGGAATGGGCTTACGATGCCATTTGGAGAAGCCGAGATTTCACTGGGAATGAGTCGATGCTAGACTTGAGATTGTTATTTGAATAGGGAACCGGAGATGGGCTTAAGATGCCATCCGAAAGATCGATGGGAGTGAGCCGACGCTAGGCTGTAGACGTTTGGAAATGAAAGGAGGTGGAAATGGGCTTAAGATGCCTTCCGAGGGAGTCTTTCGTGATCATCTTTGAATGAAGTTATTGGTTTGTATCGGGTTTTTAACCAAATATGCATTCAAGGTGGAAAATGTTGACAAGTAATCGGAGATGGGCTTAAGATGCCACCCAAGGCAATCGAGTGACGCTAGACCGCGTCATTGATAATAAGAAGGAGTTAGAATAGATCTTCGTGCCGATTACTCGAGGAGATAGTAGTTGGCAAAATGTGGATAGCTTCCTGTCGGTATCGATCCAATGCCTCATTCGGAGGATAACTTGTGATCGCTCGTATAGTTTTCCGCCTAGTTTCTGCATTAATCTCGGATGTGTTGTCGGAGGACAAGGGAGGTCGTTCAGATAGTTTTGCCGTCTCGGGCATTATCTCGGACCTTGTTTGAGGACAACTAGGTGGTCTTTCGATAGTTCTCCGTCTGATTCGGTATTAATCTGGACCGCTTATGCCAAGTGATTTTCAATTGCTTTGGAGAAAACAAGAGAAACTTTGATAGAATATTGTTAGTCTTATGCAAAGTATGATGCATGACGATGTATGAATGACATATGCATATATTATGACTTTATGAGAAATATATGAATGATAGATGTTGTGGTATTTCAAAACATATCCATCTTGAAGAAGATGCAGATGTTCTGCTTAAGGATTTCTGACTTCTTTTTGGGGACGGAACGGATGGAGACCCTGAGAAGAAAGAAAACTTTGATTCCTCCGATGCACTATCTGACCAAGTCTTGGGCCTAGATATTTGTTGAGGATGGTAGAGATCGAGAAACACGTTGTTGAGGATCTCATACATGTACCCCGCTGGGAGAGTCGGGAGGTACTGCTGGGATCTTTGCGTAAATGCTGGAGAGTATTTGATAGTTGCTTGGAGACTGGGGTAGAAGGATCTGGAGCCCGTCGACATCTTTGGCTGAGGAATAAAAGATGTAGGTTTCCTCCGATGCACTATCTGACCAAGTTTCGTGTCCGATACCGCCGAGAAAAGGGAGTTGTGAGAGATATCTTGTGGGGATCTATACTTGCCGGGATGAAATGTTATTGCTTGAAATTGATGTAACACAACTTTAGTTGAGTGGATTCACCGGGGATTCGCTCCTACTGGGAAGGTTTGTGGTGAGTGACACCTCTGGGGATCATGCTCACGGAAATGCATTGGTGACTTTCCGTCATCTCAATTCCCGAGCCTATAGCAATTATTGTTATGTTTACTTTTGCATGTTTGTGACTAGATTTTTATTGTCAAATGCATATAATCATTCAAAGCAAACGGACTTTATGCAAACGACAACAACAAGAATTGTAAAGAGAAAGAAACTTGTATTTATTTGAAAGGTGGCGATGGCCTAAAAGAAAAGAAAAGCTATATGGAAACAATCTCGTTAAGTTCCAACTATGCTAGTACTCATATATTTCAACTATCTCATCTCCTTGTCAAGAGAAAGTGAGTGAATTAATTTTCATTTGAATCTCGAATGTTGAGAGTAGTCCGAAGTAGATAGGTGATCCGCCGAGACATAGTCGCACGCTTAAATCCCTAACTTTGCTTAGACCTTCTTGTTTTCACCACCGATACCTTTTTGCCCAAGCCGCCTTATGGTTTTCGACTTGCCGGTGTACATTTTTTGTATATATCCTTAACTTTTTCCGAACCTTTGGTTCGCCAGATGCCTTTATTTTTGCCTAGGTCACCGACCTAGCGGGTCTCTTTTATGCGTAGTATTTTTGACTATGTTCGCGTTTGGTGTGGGAAGTCTTCACCATCCATGGTGCTAAGTATCATAGCTTCGCGGAAAATACTGTTTTGACTACAAATGGTCCTCATAGGTGGGAGTCCATTTGCCCTCGATCACCTTGTGGAAGAATGATGCGCTTGACTACTAGATCACCGACTTGGTAGACTTGGTGCTGGCTTCTTGTTAAATGCTCGATCATTCGCTTCGATAGATTTGTCCATGGCAGATGGATGCGTAGTCGTTTCTCATCAATCAAGTTAACTGGTCAAGGTGGGTTCAATCCATCTGCTCGCTTAACTCGGCCCGGAGGACTCGCCGAGGGTATCTCAACTCGATGGGTGGATCGCTTCCATACCGATACAAGAGAGAAGGGGTTGCCTCGCTGATGTTCGATCGTAGTTCGATAACCATAAAGAGCAAATGGTAACATCTCATACCAATCTTTGTAAGTCACCGCATCTTCAGATAATCTTATTAATGTTCTTGTTGGCGGCTTCCATCGCCATTCATCTTAGGGCCGATAGAAGAATTGTGATGCTTGATCTTGAATCTGCAAGAGTTCTATGATCATCTTATTGTTGAGATTAGAGCCGTATCGTGATAATCCTCGTGGAGTGCCATACCGATGTGATAAGATTATGTTTGATGAGTCGAGCCACAACATTCTTGGTAACAGATGCGAACGAGGCTGTTTCTACCCACTTGGTGAAATAGTCAATTGCCACAAGGATGAAACGATGTCCGTTGGAAGCTGTGGGCTTGATTTCTCCGATCATGTCAATGCCCCACATTGCAAAAGGCCAAGGAGCTGTTAGAACATTCAGAGGTACTGGAGGTATGTGCACTTTGTCGGCATAAATCTGGCATTTGTGACAAGATCGAGCATAGCGGTGACAATCAGCTTCCATGGTGGACCAATAGTAACCTGTTCTCAGAATCTTCTTTGCCATCGTATGTCCACTGGAGTGAGTACCAAATGCGCCTTCGTGTAATTCTTCCATGATACGTTCCTGTCATACCCCAAAATTTGCCCTCCATCTTCTCAAAAAGATTTCATACATCTATGCTCAAGGATTCCTCAAGAGTTGATCAGACAAACTCTCTCCTAGACAATCAACCCAAACTAGGGTTTGGTATCTCTCAAGTCAAGATGGATTTCAAACATCTTCAATGGTCTTCATGCCTCCTCATATGCTTCAAAGATTCTCCATGTCAAGTTTCAAGCCTCACAAGTCAAGTTTCCTCGCAATTGCTCGATGGTCAAAATCTAGTGATTGGACAAAAGTCAACTGTGGTCAATATATACCAAAACTTCGATTTTTGGTCAACATCCTCATTTTGAAGTAACATTCATCATTTGATCAAGGGTTGATCATGATTCATCAAGAAAACTCAAGATTTGCTCAAAAGTCAAACTTTCTAAATTAGGGTTTCTAGATGAAAAGTCAATCAACTTTGACTGATCATAACTTTCTCATACTTTCTCGAAATTTTCCCACCAAAGCTCATTTTGAAGGAAATTCAATTTCTACAACTTCATGTCTCACAAGAATGTCCAAAAATGCTTCATTTGAGAGGTATAGCTCAAAACATTACAGTCATTTTCAAAGTCAACAAAAGTCAACTTTTGTTTTGAAGATATATTGAGCATGGTAACTTCAATTGAGATGAGACCAAAGACATTGTTTAGAGGACTCTTAGAGCTTTCCAAAAGTCCAAGAACACTCAAAATATGGAAAATTGAGCAAGTTACACCATTCACAAGTTGGGCAATTTTGGAAGAATGCACAAAGAGAGATACTTCAAAAATCAAATCTTTTGCAAATGGGCCTACTTTTTCTTCATCCTAACTTGTTCCTCATGCAATTAAGAATGTCCAAACCAATGCCACGAATTTTGATTTATTTTTCTATTTAATTTGTAATTTATTCATTTAAATGCAAATTAAATCTTAAAATAAATTATAAAATCAAAATTAATTGAAGATTGATTTTTATTGCTTTCTTGTGATCCAATCAACCCATAAATGCCAGAATTTTAAATTAGATCAAATTTGGCAAGATTGGATTGAAATTGGACAAAGTTTGAAAATTTGATTTCATGAGAATATCAAATTTGATTTCCATTGAATATTGATTAATTCTTTCCAAATTCAATCCCAAATCCATCCAAGATATATACTTGATGCATACTATCAAGAGAGGACGAAAAATTGCTCCAAGAACCCTAACCTAATTCAAGAAACTGTGACCTTCAAGCAATCCGCACTTTGCTTCAAAGGGATTTTAATCGATTTTGAGCATCCCATCGTGTTCTTGGATTGTTTAGAGTCAATCCGCACTTTTACAAGTTGCAAAACCATCAAGAATCAAGGAATTGCAAGTTATAGCCGCATCGAGGCCGACGCTATGTTTTCAAAATTCAAAAGGTTGAAGATGAAGATCTTATAAACAAGGTAACTGTGGTACGACGCGTGCTTGTAATCCGTCTGCTCTGCCCATTGACATCGTATGCTCATCGATGGCAAAGGCGGGTTTGGGAGAGGAATGTTCTGGCTTCGATCCCCGCCATGGCATTTGATTTTCACAAGTTTGCAAACTATTTTCTATTTTTATTATTTAATATTTTGCATCAATTTTAATTCTTTTCATATTTTTATTTCATGCATTAAAAATTATCAAAAATATTTTTATTTTCATTTATATTCTGAAACTTTATTTAATTTAATAAATTAAAAAATATAATTTTTGCATGCATATTTATTTTATTTTTAATTTTGCATTTAATTCACTTTTAATTGCATTTTAATTATTAAAACTTTGCCAAAAAATCGCAAAAAATTATTTTAGCTTATTTATCTTATTTCCAGCATATATTAATTTTCCCATATTAAAATTTGCATTTTTCTAACATTTTTTCTCTTGTTCGATTCATATTGCATTTTCATTTCTTCTTCTTTTGTACAAAGTTAATCCGATCTTATTTATTCTTCCGTTTTTATTTTATTTTCCAATAATGTAATTGCATATGGGTTGTAATAGTTTAATCTAGGGTTTTATTTTCCGCAAGTTTAAATTATGTATCTGCCCCAAAGCCATGTAATAGCGTAGGATTTACCTTTCCACATTTTACATTCCGTGATTTTACTTTCCACCCTTATCAATTGCAGTAATTAGGCGGTATGGCAAGATAATAATTGGACATAGCTCACACTAATCTTCAAGATAATATATTCTGAATTTGATACACTTTTCACACACGCACTTTTAGGTAATTTCTCTCGATGCCTTTCGATTTCAAAATGGTCATGTCCTAACGTAGAGGTATTCTAGCACCGCTGCTTCCAAACAAATCATCATAGTCCTTCGATACGAAGATCATAAGACCCACGATGTCGCCCCAATACATGATCTTGACTCGATTGTCGCTTACGAAAATGATGATAGTCCTTCGAATGTGCTAGGATACTTCCTAAGTTGCCTTCTATGACCATCCGATGTCCCTTCGAATGTCCCGCTTACATCCAACGAATGGAGCTACCTACTAACTAATGGTATGGCTAGCGCTATTCTAAAGGAATGGTATACAACAAAACGACCAATTCTGGTAAATAAGTCTTTAGTTGCTCGCCTATCAAATGCTTTTCACACCACACTTTTTTCAAAGTTCAAATTCTTTTCAAAACAAAAATATTTCCGAACACTTTGTATACACTCCTACATGAGTCATTACAAAGTCAAAGCGAAATGCCTTTCTTCAAAACATTTTTGTCAAACACATGTAAAGCAATTTTAAAAAGTGATCTAGAGTAACTAAGAGCCCAGATAACTACGGATGGAAAGGGTGCTAATACCTTCCTTTTCATAACCATTCTCCCGAACCTTTAATCTAACGAAGGTCTTTTTTCATATTTTTACCTTCCTTAATTGATAAAATAAAAGTCGGTATACTCTTGCTATCCGCACATTTGATACAAAATCCTACAAAGTCACTTCACCGTATCATGTAATCGGCGACTCACTGGGATGCAGGAATAAGAGAGAATTGCCTTAGGATTTCTAGATAACCTTAATGCTTTCTCGTTTGACTTGTATGCTTTATCTTTAAGGGTTGCTTGGGTATTATATTGTTGGGGATCCTACACCCGACCCGTTTCCTTTTAGGTAAGTAGCATTAGATCATCGCGACCGCTAGACGATAACTACGTCAACATGATGCTACGTTAGCGTGACACTGGTTGTCCCGATACTCTTCATTCCCAAGTTGAAGATAGTATTTGGCTTCTTGGTGTCATCAAGCGCTAACTAAACTTTTAGAACCTTAATTGACCCATCTTGGCCATTGTAAGGTAGTGAGATGGCGACTTTGGTGTAGACCAAGGTTGGTTGATACTGATACGCCATTGAGATTAGACTTTGGGACATTTTCGATCGACCACTGGCCGTCAGATTGAAATAAGCGCCTACGAAAGATCTGTGATGTGAGATTCCTAGAACCTGCTATTATTATAGGACAGGATGAACCAACTCAAAATTTTGGTAGGGTAATCACCTATACCTCATGCAAGCCTTAAACCTAGGCTCATTGTGTGAATTGTTTGTGTGCTAAACATGACATCATGACATCATTTGCATTGCATATCATTTCTAACTATTTCAAGGACCTAGGATTTATCTTTGCTGCTTTGTAGGGATTATGGCTTCAGAAAGACTATCCGAATCAACTTTACGGGTATCCCTTCTCAACTCAAAGAATTGGTTTTAAATTCTCGACCATGCCTAGCCATCAAAAGACATGGTTATCTACTTGATTTGGTTATCTCCGTTTGAAGAAGATATGATGTATGTCCTATTCCAGCTTCTTTGATCCAAGCACCATTGTTTACATTCTGCATTATCGCTTGTTCCTACCTTGAAGAGTTCTCTAAACTACTGGGTACCTATTCTTGACCAAATGCCATTCACCGTTTAGAAAAGGTTCCTAAGTACGACATCAGATCACCTTACATCTTAAGCGCCAGATATCAAGCCAATTGGGAAACTGTATGGAGTTAAGGGTTTACTTCCAAGTTCTTAATTAAGAAAGCCCGAGAATTCTCAAAGTTATGAATTTCCATGCATTGAAGACATTGTGGCCTTGCTAATCTATGGTTTGGTTCTATTCCCTAACTTGATCAATTCATAGATGTCAACGCCATCAAGTTGTTTCTTACCCGCAATCCAAGGCCTACTTTACTTGGAGACATCCTACATTCTCTCCACACTGCATTATAGCGACAAGGAACTCTCATGTGTTGTATATTACATTTCAAGGTGGTTTATTTCGCACCTTCCTCCATCGCTTTGAAGAATGACCAAAGGTTGAGATGGTCTCAAAGGATGATGTCACTCTCTCATTCGATATCCGTTGGAATCTTTTCTCTCAAAAGGATTTCACATTCATCGAGGTTATGGAGAATTCTAATGTACCACCTTGGTATAAGGAGGTATTACTTACAACCCTTCTTCTAGCTCTACGTCAGTTTGGCTTTGCTCGAAGAGATGGTCCACATGATATGCTTCTCCAAGATGTTGTGTTCGACTACAATCACGATCTCCGCACTACCGAGGTTTATACATGCTCATGGTAAAAAGACCGATACCAAGACTTTGGGGCACCGAACTCCATTCCTTGGGAACCTTACTCAAATGGGTGCAGCTCGAGCTCAAACCTCATGATGCCATTCACGCTGCTTTACCAAGAATTATGGAACCTTGCTATAGGTGACGATCTTATGTGTTCTCCATCCCGACATGCCTACCGATCTGAAGACTTGAAGAGATCCTGGATTCAATTTAAAGAAGAGAGGATACCTTTGAAACTGAAGGTCATGCGTTAGAAGAAAGTGCTAGAGTTGACAAAGCTACTTCACGAGGAGCGAAACATCAACGCTTACATCTAAGACCAAGAGGAAGCCATGGAGACTTAGAGCTTTAGGATGTTTTATGTTTTCTTTTATTGTTTTGAACTATCTCTTGTACTTAAAAAGAATAAAGAATAATGAAAAGTACTAATAAATGTTTGTTCATTGCTTGTTTAACAAATTTAAATCTCTAAGGTCCTTGAAACATTGTATTGCATTTGCATAAACATCGCATAGATATCATAACATTGCATCACAGTACATTGAGATTGGTTTTCTCATTTGTCATTTATTTATTTTAGCGTAAATGGCTCTTGAATGATCACAAAGATCTCACTGAATGCTCGTTTAGCAGATGTTCACCAACTTGGTCCAAGGCCAAGAAGATCTCAAGAAGCTCATCAACAAGAAGAAGAAAGTTGTTGGTCTCCTCAACATGGTAGACGCTTCAAAGGGGTCCTAAAGTGGTCAATGGATCGAGCTCAAGGAAGTGTCCATACCGGGGAGTACCAAGGGTGATGAAGGTGAACAGGAACCAAAGAAAGGAGGAGAGGACCATTTCGATTATAGCCAACACTGATGAGGATGACAAGTACAAACAACTTGAAGACCGTCAATGTCATGGAAAACCCGAAATGTCCGGCTGAATTTTGATGATCCGAGTCTCTGCCCCGTGTTGTGATCCCTCCCAAGTTCAAAGTTCCAACTTTTTCCAAGTATGATGGCATGTCCTGCCCAAAGCGCATTTGAAGTCCTATGTCCAAGATCAACTCTGGCTAATCGATGACGAAAGTCAGGATGCACTATTTTCAAGAGAGTTTGTCCGGAACTCAATCGAGTGGTACTATCACCAGAATGACCGTATCCGTATTTTGGAGTGATTTATCGATGCTTTCTGCAGATGATTAGTACATGTCGAGTTGACACCCACCGCATGCAACTAAGCATGTCTATGGGTCGTGACGAGAAGTTCAAAGAGTATGCCTTATGGAGAGATCTAGCAGTAGTGAGTCCAACCACCTTTGTCCAATAGGGAGTTGGTTGATATGTTTATGGGAACACCGACAGCCCGTTTTCAATCATCCGATTAGAAATTCCTCATCCGGATTCACCGAGTTGATATTGACAGCGCGCGATTAAATGGGTATCAAGAGGGAAAGATTCTGTAGTCATCATCAAATGTCACAAGAGATCTTTTGGTAAAGAAGGAATCTAATGTGTATGGTCGGAGCCGAGCCAAGACCGACCGCGCCAACTGCGGGGGGCAGCAAGATCTCCAACTCGCATCAAGACAACCTCACGTGGGGACAACGCTGCAGAGCTTAACGCCGCCATCAAGACAGCATTTAAGATCAACATGCTCTTTGTCGCAGCCTTGCAACACATGTTGAATGTAAAGGGAGAACCTTGAGGATCCTCCTCGAATGTCAACACTTCCTCTCCAGTACAATCCTAATGCTATGTGCTTACCATCCAATAGCCCGTGGCACGACACGACAATTGTTGGCCTCAAGAACAAGATCAAGATATGATTGAAGCTGCATTGAGTTTGATCCTCCTAGACCAATGTGATCAACGCTACCTATGCCTACCCATGACAAGGGTTCCAATGTCACAGGACGATACTTATGTTTTCAACATAGATGACTCGACCATTCCTCCGATGATTCAAGAAGAATTTACATGTTTGTCAACCCGTGATGCCCGTAGAATTGTCGTTGGGCCCATCCGCATTGATGGTTGTGCTTGGTTAAGAAGACGGTTCGCATGATGGATAACCGTGAGATACTATTTCAAACCACGGTGCGTAAGTCAGGAAGAAATGTCTAAGTTGAAGATTGACAATGCGAATCTAAACTGTACCATCCGGTGGGATACCTCAGGGCAGCCAAGGGAAAGTATGATTACAGTGAAGTACACCGCCCGAGAGCTAAGATTCCTATTGAAGATGTTAAGGCGACGGATGGGGTGACGATTTCCTTAAGACTATGCCGATGTTAACACAATAAGAATTTCTCCACGACTCGCGGCTCAGAGTGGCACCTCTCATCATTTCTCCAAGACCGCCCATATTCCTCCGACAAGGCTATCCTTGGAACTATGGAGTTGATGTTTACTATCATGGCGCCAGCAAGACCCTCCCACTATTGAAGATCTCAATAAGTTTCTATTCGACATTGACAACATCACCGGATCCAGAAGTGACCAAAACGGAGGGTATTCTTCCGTAAATCTCCTCCAAAAGACATCGCGACTCCACCGCATTCCTACTCAATCAATATCGCCAGCTAGAGGAAAGAACCAAAGACTCATCCCCGCCACCTGTATACCAAAGGAAGTTGTCAAGACACCTCCAAACAGAAATGGAGGAAATTCAAGATCATCAAGAAAAGTGATTACAATGTCAGGAACAACAGAGATGCATCTGGCCCAAGATTTATGCTCGCTTTGCTCTTGTGCTCCGAGCTCATGCTAATGCCTTGGTGAAGTTTCAAGAATGCTCATGTGCCGCAAGACACTACCACCGATCAATCAAGTTTGTATTGCTAGCCCGGCTGCCAACAACGGCCTAGGCCTGATGTCGATTTGCCTCCTTCCGAAAGAAACACAACAAAGCCTTGCACGTCTCGTTGAATGCAAGCACTACGTTATCTCATGTTTTGGTGGATACCTGCTCGCCTCGAATATCCTTCCAAGATCGATTTTGATCGGCTTGATGTCGAAGGGTTGGTTCCGAGACCCAAGGATATAATCGTGAGCTTTTGATGGTTCTAAAGGCTTGAGAGCTCATCACTGGCAATCCCGACTTTGGACTTACTTTTGTCATGGACATCCGTCATTTACTTTTGCCTACTTGGACGCTTGGATACACGGGCAAAAGTCATACTCTACCTTACATCAGAAACCGAAATACTTGAAAGGGAAGGTTGTCACAGTATGTGGTGAAGAAGAGTATATGGTCAGTCATCTCCATTCATTCCGATACCTCGAGATGGAGGGTGAATTCTTTGAAACGCCCTGTCAAGCTTTTGAAACAATACCCAGAGTCATGCCTCTTAACTCTCCTGTCACTCCTGAAGATGCTAAAGTTCCGCCGAGGATGGCCTCGCTGAAAGATGCTCAAGCTACTGTTGAACAAGGAGGTAGTGTGCTTGGGACAGCCCTCGATCTTCCCTTCAAACCGATAAGACCGGTTTAGGCTTACTATCAAGGGTCAAGATGATACGCCGCGAACGTGTTGCCAACTTCCCTTCCGCATCAGCCGAGTGAAATCCATGCTATAAGACGATGACAACGGCCGACATCACAAGTGGATCTTCCCAACGCCGATCACGGGCTCATCAATTGAAGATCAAGATCGCCATACCAATCTCCTTTAGTCGAGTAATTGTTTTGTTTTTGTTTTGCTTTTCAGATTTTATGTTTTGAACAATAAACTTTGAAAGCCTGAAGGTTTCCTTTCGGCATCATGGCTCGCTCATGTAGGGTTATTATCCGTTGTTTATATTTTCATTCAATAAATTCTGGACTTTTGCATTCAATTGTTTGTTTTCTTTCTTTACTTTATCACCCCTTCAAAAAGCTATGTGTTTCTTACACACACCCACGTGATACACCGCAATCACTCAATCTCAGTAATAACAAATGCGTTAGTGCTAAATATGACTTCGATAATCCGATCTACCGTCAAGACGAAAGTGAGGAAGATTGTGAAGTGCCTGGAGAACTTGCCGATCGCTACAAGAAGAAGAGCAGTTATACAGCCACACGAAGAGCAAGTCGAGGTTGTGGGAATGGTACCGACGAAGATGTAAAGAGGTCAAGATAGGAGCGGTCTTGAGAATGTTGTTAAAGAAAGGTTGGTTCAATGCTAGACTATGTTGAGGTTTTGCTGACAAGACATGCTGTGGTTGGACATTGATATTGTGGTACATCGATCACGATGCAAGAAGGTTTTCCCAAAGAATAAGGTCTGGATGCGTCCCGAGATGTCGAGAAGATCAAAGCCGAGTTATGAAGCGTTCAATGTGTTTCTTAGCCGCTACCTCCTATCCATAAGGGTTGCAAATGTGGTGCCCGTGCCCAAGAAGGATGGTAAGGTACGAATGTGGATTACAGATCTCAACAAAGTAGTCCGAAAGACGATTTCCACTTCTCATATTGATGTTCGTTGATAACACGCAGATAAGGTTTTCTCCTTCATGGATGGTTTCCTCCATATAATCAAATGGCTCTCAAGACATGGAGAAGACTACTTTGTATATTAAGGGGCACCCTTCGCCAAGGTTATGCCGTCGACTAAGAACGCAGCGCCACTTATCGCAGGTTGTAACATTATTTCATGACATGATTCATCACGATAAAGGTCTACGACGATATGATAGCTCGATCATGATCAAGAAGAACATCTTGATCATTTGCGGCTTATTGATGATTGTTAAGTATAGATCGACTTAATCCTAACAAGTGCACCTTGGAGTCGATCCGAAACTCCTAGGGTTTGTAGTCGTGGAAGAGGTATTGAGGTTGACCTCGCAAGGTTAAAGCCATCCAGATGCACCGCGACCGAGAAAGAGGTCGAGGTTTCGGCCGATGAATTATATTGCCAGATTCATCGACATCTAATCGCTACTTGTGAGCCAATCTTCAAGTTATTAAAGAAATATCAAGTAGTGGAATGGAATGACGATTGCCGATCGCTTTCGACAAAATCAAGGAGTACCTTCGTAATCCTCCCATCCCGATGCCATTGGAAGATTCTTATCATGACTTAAGATGAGAACTCGATGGGGCCTGGGCAACATGATTAGTTCGGTGGAAGAGCATGCAATATACTACCTTAGTAAAGTTTACCGATCGGAAACAAGATACTCATACCGAGAAAACTTGGCAACGCTTTGGTTTTGGTCACGGCTAAGACAAAGATATGTTGACTCACACTACCTTATTGATTTCAAGATGGATCCGATAAATACATATTCGAAACCAGCCTCTCCGAAGAATAGCAAGATGGCAAATGATCTTGACCGAATATGACATCCAAAGACAATTTAAAGCGATCAAAGGTGTAGCCGATCATTCGCTCATCGTCAGACGATTTTTACCATGCAGATCGAATTTGAATAAGATGTTTTACTAGTTAATGAGATCAGAAGGTCCAGCCCGAATGTTGACCTCAAGGATCCCGATGGATATGTTTTTGATGGAGCCTCAAACTCACTTGGCAATGGCATCATGCCCATCATTACATCCCCTACAAAGCGACATACTTTCAATCACCGATTATGTTTCAACAGACTTAACAATATGCCCGAGTAACGAAGCGTGCATCATGGGTCCAGTCGCTATTCGATCAAGAATCAAGTTCTTACAGTAAGTGTACGTGAGACTCACTTTGGTGATCAAGAATTCATACGAGCGGATACGGCTAACCTGGTCTTCATTGTCACCGCTTGACGCTTCGATCTCACAAATGCCGATTATATCGACAAAGTACACGTATCTTGACTCCAATGTTTTAACTTCTCCTTGGCCTTTGCAATCAAAATTGATCTGGAGAACGCTCTGACAATTTCCAATGGACATCGTCATTCTCGTAATAGATTATTTCACTAAGGGTATACTTCAGATGCATCCGTTACCAAGAATGTCAGGTTCGATTCATTAAGCATAATCTTATCACGTATGGCACTCCAAAGGATTATCACGATAATAGTTCCAATCTCAACAATAAGATGATCACCAACCTACTACGCAGCTCAAGATCAAGCATCATTTTCTCCATATCGGCCTAAGATGAATGGCGCAGGAAGTCGCCAACAAGAACATTAGACATTAAGATGACAAAGGATTTACAAAGATCATATGATGTTTCATTTGCTCTTCATACACGACTACGTACGGTGAATATCCACAGGCAACCCCTTTCTCTCAGACACGGTATGGAAGCTCTTAACCATCGAGGTCTGTATACTCCCTCAAACGTGAGTCCTCCAGAGGCAAGAATAGCGGATTCATCAAGTTCGTATATCGGTCACCCGCATCAACTTGATCATGAGAAACTACCATCCATCCTACTGACATTTCATCGAAGCGAATGATCTTATGCATTTAACAACAGTCACCAAATCGTGATCTAGAAGTCGCTTGATCACCTTCCATAAGGTGATCGCTAGAAAACGGACTCCCACTTATGAGGGATATGAACCAAAAGGTTCTAAAAATTAAGGATATATACAAAATACACCGCAAGTCAAAACCTGAAGTATTGCGTATCCCGCAGACTGAAACCCGAAGGCGTCTAGGAAAGTTAGATTGCCGCATCACTATGTCTCTTCCATCACCGCCTGCATACTATCAGATCCAAGGTTCAAAATGGCTAAGATTACTATCACTTCTAATCGACAAAGAAGGAGATGAGATAGTCGAAATATGAGTACTAGCATATTGGAACTTAATCTAGATTGTTTGATAGTTTTTTACCTTTCAGCACAAACTATCAGCTACACGCCACCTTTCAAATAAATGGCTTTTTTACAATTTCTCCGTTGTTATTTGCAATAAGTCCAACGTTTGTTTAATGACTATATCGATTCGATAATAAGAATCTAATCAACATACGTAAAAGTGAACATACAAGTACTTACTTGCTGTGCTCCGTGGAATTGGGACGACGACGAAAGTCACCAAAGCATTCTGGCGTAGTACGATCCCCAATAAGGAAGGTGCCACTCACTACAAACCTCCCCAAGGAGTATATGTTAATCACAAGCAAAGGATTCCACTCAACCGGCAATGTTACATCAGTTCCATATCATTAATTTCACTAAGGTATTCATCCCATTGACGTAATCCTCTAATCTCTCCCTTTCTCCTGCAGCAGATTCCGATACAAGATTGGCATGATAATGCATTGGAGGAAATATATAATTTTTATTGTTAAATGTAGAGACAATCGGACTTTACTCTAGCCCGTCTTCTCGCTAATTAACTATTCAAATAGATCTACACTGTAATCCCTGAAGCGCCTCTTAAATTTCCTTAGATCTATATATAAGGTCCCCAACAGACGCTTCTCCAGATTCTCCTCAATAGGTCTAGAGATTCCAACAACGAGCTTCTCGGTCTCTACCTCCTCAATATCTAGGCCAAGACTCGTCGATAGTACCGAGGAATCTGTGGATATCCTTCTTCTCTCAAAGCTGTGGTCCTCACCTACACAATTCTGCCGTGTCGAAATCCTCAAATGTAATATCCGTATTTTTCCTCAAGATGGATATGTTTTGAAATATCACAAGATCTATCATCCATATACATTTCTCATAAAGTCATAACCATGCATATGTCATTCATATATATCGTCATGCATCATACTGCATAAAATAATCTAATATTCTATCAAGTTTCTTGTTTTCTCCAAAACAAAATAAATACTTCCCCGACGCAAATCAGTCCAGATTAAGCTCAACCGATGGAAACTATCCTGAAGACCGCCTTGTTGTCCTCCGACGATCGGGTCCAGGATTAAGCCCCTAACCGACGGAAAACTATCCGAAGACCACCGTTATCCTCCGATAACAGGCAATGGATCAACACCATGCAATACTGTGGAAGCTATCCACATTCTTGCCAACTACAATCTCCTCAGAGTAATCGACGAAGATTTATTCGATTATCAATAAAGAACTACAGTAGTTTATGACTCAGCTTGCCTTGATGCATCTTAAGCCCATCTCCGACTACTTATCAACATTTCTTCACTTTCGTAATGTCGTCATATATGGTTAAAAATCAATACGTATCAATAACTCTCATTCATAAAGAATACATTACCTACTCTCAAAGATCGACCTTTCTAGATGGCATCTTGCCTACCCCTCAGTTCTCCTATCGACATTCTCGAGTCTAGCGCATTTACTCATCCCCCAAATAAGTATCCAACTTCAAATGGCATCAGAAGCCCATTCCCAGATCATCCACCAACAATGAGTGCAAATTTTCAGCAGATGAGTGTTCAATCATCTTCTACCTCCAGTCACGAAAGACAAGCGTTGTCAATCTAACCTCCAAGAGAAGATTGAACAAGTAGCCACATACCCCAAAATTTTCCCTCCATCTTCTCAAAAGATTTCATACATCTATGCTCAAGGATTCTCAAGAGTCGACAAACTCTCTCCTGACAATCAACCCAAACTGTGGTTTGGTATCTCTCAAGTCAAGATGGATTTTAACATCTTCAATGGTCTTCATGACTCCTCATATGCTTCAAAGATTCTCCATGTCAAGTTTCAAGCCCCAAGTCAAGTTTCGTATCGTTCAGATGGTCAATCTGTATTGGACAAAGTCAACTGTGGTCAACATACACCAAACCTGATTTTGGTCAACATCCTCATTTTGAAGTAACATTCATCATTTGATCAAGGGTTGATCATGATTCATCAAGAAAACTCAAGATTTGCTCAAAAGTCAAACTTTCTAAATTAGGTTTCTAGATGAAAAGTCAATCGAACTTTGACGATCATAACTTTCATACTTTCTCGAAATTCCACCAAAGTCATTTTGAAGGAAATTCAATTCTACAACTTCATGTCTCACAAGAATGTCCAAAAATGCTTCATTTGAGAGGTATAGCTCAAAACATTAAGGTGTCATTTTAAAGTCAACAAAAGTCAACTTTTGTTTTGAAGATATATTGAGCATGGTAATCCAATTGAGATGAGACCAAAGATTGTTTAGAGGACTCTTAGAGCTTTCAAAAGTCCAAGAACCTCAAAATGTGGAAAATTGAGTGTTACACCATTCACAAGTTGGGCAATTTTAAGAATGCAAAAGAGAGATACTAAAAAATCAAATCTTTTGCAAATGGGCCTATTTTTTCTTCATCCTAACTTGTTCTCATGCAATTAGGAATGTCCAAGCCCAATGCCACGAATTTTTGATTTATTTTTCTATTTAATTTGTAATTTATTCATTTAAATGCAAATTAAATCTTAAAATAAATTATAAAATCAAAATTAATTGGAAGATTGATTTTATTGCTTTCTTGTGATCCAATCAACCCATAAATGCCAAATAATTTAAATTAGATCAAATTTGGCAAGATTGGATTGAAATTGGATGAAAGTTTGAAAATTTGATTTCATGAGAATATCAAATTTGATTTCCATTGAATATTGATTAATTCTTTCCAAATTCAATCCTAAATCCATCCAAAGATATATACTTGATGCATACCTATCAAGAGAGGACGAAAAATTGCTCCAAGAACCTAACCTCCATTCAAGAAATCAGACCTTTCAAGCAATCCATAATTTTTCTAGTGGATTTTAATCATTTTATAGTCTGTTCCTTGGATTAGAGTCAATTCACCACAAGTTGCAAAACTCAAGAATCAAGGAATTGGGCTATTATATTTGCATCGAGGCTCACGCCATGTTTTCTTAAAATTCAAAAGGTCAAGATGAAGATTTGGTGGAAATAAAGGCAATTGTAAAGCTGCATTAATCCGTCTGTTTGCCTTATTATTGACACGCAGTTCTGTATCATATGGCAAAGGCGGTTTTGTGGGAGAGGAATGTTCTCAGCTTGGATCTCACATGGCATTTGATTTTTCAAGTTTGCAAACTATTTTCTATTTTTCTTATTATTTAATATTTTTGCATCAATTTTAATTTTTTTCATATTTTATTTATGTATTATTAAAATTATCAAAATATTTTTTTTTTTGCATTTATATTTAAAACCTTTATTTAATTTAATAAATTAAAATATAATTTTTTATGTATATTTATTTTTATTTTAATTTTGTTTAAATACTTTTATTGCATTTAATTATTAAATTTTTCAAAAATCCCAAAAATTATTTTTAGCTTATTTATCTTATTTCCAGCATATATATTAATTTTCATATTAAAATTTGCATTTTTCTAACATTTTTCTTGTTCTTTATCTATATTGTATTTTATTTTTCTTTTGTACGTGTTAATCCGATCTGCATTTATTCTTCCGTTTTTATTTTATTTTCCAATAATGTAATTGTATATGGGTTGTAAGTTTAATTAGGGTTTTATTTTCCGTAAGTTTAAATTATGTATCCTTTCCAAAGCCATGTAATAGCGTAGAGGATTTTCTTTCCGTGATTTTACATTCCGTATTTTACTTTCCGCACCTTATCAATTGCTAGTAATTAGGCGTGGCAAGATAATAATTAGACATAGCTCACTAATCTTCAAGATAATATATTCTAATTTGATACACTTCTTTTCACACACGCACTTTTAGGTAATTTTCTCATGCCTTTTATTTCAAAATGGTCATGCCCTCGAACGTAGAGGTATTCTAGCACCGCTGTTTTCCAAACAAATCATCATAGTCCTTCGATAAAGATCATAAGACCCACGATGTCGCCCGAATACATGATCTTGACCCTCGATTGTCGCCACGAAAATGATGATAGTCCTTCGAATGTGCTAGGATACTTCCTACAAGTTGCTTTCTATGACCATCCGATGTCCTTCAATGTCCCGCTTACATCCAACGAATGGAGCTACCTACTAACTAATGGTATTAGCGCTATTCTAAAGGAATGTAGAAGTACAACAAAACGACCAATTTCGAGTGGGTAAATAAGTCTTTAGTTGCTCGCCTATCAAATGCTTTTCACACCACACACTTTTTCAAAGTTCAAATTTTCAAAACAAAAACATTTCCGAACACTTTGTATACACTCCTACATGAGTCATTACAAAGTCAAAGCGAAATGCCTTCTTCAAAACATTTTTGTCAAACACAGAAAACAATTTTAAAAAGTGATCTAGAGTAACTAAGAGCCTGTAGATAACTACGGATGGAAAGTGGTGCTAATACCTTCCTTTTCATAACCATTCTAACTCGTAATCTAACAAGGTCTTTTTTCTCACATTTTTACCTTCCTTAATTGGATAAAAATAAAAGTCGGTGGCTTACTTTGCTATCCGCACATTTGATACAAAATCTTACAAAGTCGCTCTTCACCGTATCACAAGCCGCTCGCATTGCTTTCCTGGCCTACACAATGGAGTAAACATAAGTCGGATCATTTTGTACAAGATACTGGCTGAGAAGACTTGATGCGAATCCTTCAAAAGCTTCTTATTGATGATGCCCTCGGATATTCCCGAGTCCAAGATACTTCTTCATTATATTCGTTTCTCTTCTATATCAAGCTCATAACAATGTTCGTCGAATTTTCAATGATGATCTGGGAGCCTCGTTGTCCCATCCGACTTGAAAATAGATTACATAGTAGCCAATGCACCGGCTAACCGATTCTCTTCTCGTGGAATGTGTGATTGAAAGTGATCTCTTCAAGTAGGGATCAAACTCGTGACATGCTCTCGATACGAAATGAGATCTTGATGTTTTCTATTCCACTCGGCTTCTTAACTCGACCGATCACCAAAGTCGAGTCTCCATATACTTGCAAGAACTTGATTCTTAAGTCAATTTTGATACCCACGATGCACTTTCAGATTCGCCATGTTGTTGGTGCAATCGAAATATAA
>CM038793.1:132817495-133052552 GCA_021764765.1 Vicia sativa | reverse complement strand
TCCAAGCAAGAGCCAGCCTGATATGAACCGACTTTGTGATTTTGTATCCAAATGTGCGGATAAAAGAGTCGCCACCGACTTTTATTTTATCCAACTAAGGGAAGGTGTACAGAAAAGACCTTCGTAGATTCTCGAAGTTCGGAGAATGGTTATGAAATGGAAGGTATTAAAATTTCTTCATCCGAGTTATTCATGGCTCTTAGTTGTTTTAGATCACTTTTAAAATTGCTTTCCTGTGTTTGACAAAAATGTTTTGAAAAAGGTATTTTGACTTTGTAATGACTCATGTAGGAGTGTATACAAAGTGTTCGGAAATGTTTTTGTTTTGAAAAGAATTTGAACTGTGTGTGAAAAGCATTTGATACAGAGCAAGCAACTAAAAGACTTATTTACCCACCTTAATTGGTCGCTTTGTTGTACTTACATTCCTTTAGAATAGCGCCAGCCATACCATTAGTTAGTAGGTAGCCCATTCGCTGGATGTAAGCGGACATCTGAGGACATCGGATGGTCATAGAAGGCAACTCGTAGGAAGTATCCTAGCACATCTCAAGGACTATCATCATTTTCGTAGCGGCAATCGAGGGTCAAGATCATGTATTCGAGGCCACATCGGGTCTTATGATCTTTGTATCAAGGGACTATGATGATTTGTTTCAGGCAACGGTGTAGAATACCTTACGCTCGAGGGACATGACCATTTTGAAATCGAAAGGCATCGAGAGAATTACCCTGGCAGTGAAAGAAGTGTGTCAAATTCGAATATATTATCTTGAAGATTAGTGTGAGCTATGTCCAATTATTATCTTGCCATACACGCCTAATTACTAGCAATTGATAAAGTGTTAAAATGGAATGTAAATGCGAAAGGTAAATCCTACTTATTACATGGCTTTGGGCGTATACATAATTTAAAAATGGCGTAAAACCCTAAATTAAACTATTACAACCTATAGCAATTACATTATTGGAAATAAAAATAAAACGGAAGAATCGTCTCGAATCGGATCAACCCGGAAAGAAGAAATCTAAAATGCAATATGAATCGAATAAGAGAAAATGTTAGAAAAATGCAAATTTTAATATGGAAAATTAATATATGCTGAAATAAGATAAATAAGTTAAAATATTTTTTGGGATTTTTAAAAGATTTAATAATTAAAATGCAATTAAAAGTGAATTAAATGCAAAATAAAAATAAAATAATATGCATGCAAAATTATTTTAATTTATTAAATTAAATAAAGTTTTATGAATATAAATAAAAAGAAAATAAAATATTTTTGGTAATTTTTTAATGCAAATAAAATATGAAAAGAATTAAAATTGATGCAAAATATTAAATAATAAGAAAAATAGAAAAATAGTTTGCAAACTTGTGAAAAATCAAATGCCATGGTCGTGGATCGAACTCGAGACATTCCTCCTACAAACCTACGACAACTGAACTGGAACGACGCGCACAATGGAAATCTGAATCTACTTGACAGCACGCCGCGCCCCGCTGCCTCTTTGCTTCCGCGCCCAAGATCTTCATCTTCAACCTTTTGAATTTTTGAGGAAATATAGCGTCGGCCTCAAAGGCGTACGCTTATAACCCTAAAATCGAATTCCTTGATTCTTGATGGTTTTGCAATAATCAGGAAGGTCCGGATTGACTCTAAAATAATCCAAGGAAATAATATGGATGCCCAAAATCGTATTAAAATCACCGAAGCAAGGATGATCGTCAAGGCCAAGGATTCTTTGAATTAGTTAGGGTTCTTGGAGCAATTTTTTCGCCCCTCTGATAGGTATGCATCAAGTATATATATGCCGGATGGATTGGGATTGAATTTGGTGCAATCAATATTAATGGAAATCAAATTTGATATTCTATGAAATCAAATTTCAAACTTTGTCCAATTTCAATCCAATCTTGCCAAATTTGATCTAATTTCGATTGGCTGCATTTATGGGTTGATCAATACAAGAAAGAAAAAATCAATTTTCCAATTAATTTTGATTTTATATTTATTTTAAGATTTAATTTGTTTAAATGAATAAATTACAAAATTAAATAGAAAATAAATCAAATTCGTGGCATTGGCTTGGACATTCCTAATGCATGAGGAAGTTAGATGAAGAAAAGTAGGCCCATTGGCAAAAGATTTGATTTTTTGAAGTATCTCTTTGTGCATTCTTCCAAAATCGCCCAACTTGTGAATGGTGTAACTTGCTCAATTTTCCACATTTTTGAGTTCTTGGACTTTTGAAAGCTCTAAGAGTCCTCTAACCAATGTCTTTGGTCTCATCTCAATTGGAGTTACTATGCTCAATATATCTTCAAAACAAAAAGTTGACTTTTGTTGACTTTGAAAATGACCAGAATGTTTCGAGCTATACCTCTCAAATGAAGCATTTTTGGACATTCTTGTGAGACATGAAGTTGTAGAGAATTGAATTTCCTTCAAAACAAGAGGTGGTGGAAAAATTTTTGAGAAAGTATGAGAAAGTTATGATCACCAAAGTTCAGCTTGACTTTTCATCTAGAACCCTAATTTAGAAAGTTTGACTTTTGAGCAAATCTTGAGTTTTCTTGATGAATCATGATCAACCCTTGATCAAATGATGAATGTAACTTCAAAATGAGGATGTTGACCAAAAATCATAAGTTTTGACTGATGTTGACCATGCTGACTTTTGTCCAATACACCCGATTTTCAACCATCCGAGCAATCGAGGAAACTTGACTTGTGAGGCTTGAAACTTGACATGGAGAATCTTTGAAGCATATGAGGAGGCATGAAGACCATTGGAGATGTTGGAAACCATCTTGACTTGAGAGATACCAAACCCTAGTTTGGGTTGATTGTCAGAGAGAGTTTGTCCTGACTCTCGAGGAATCCTCGAGTATAGATGTATGAAATCTTTGAGAAGATGGAGGGCAAATTTTGGGGTATGATACCTGCCCTGCTCAATCTTCTTGTAATCGAGGGTTAGATTGACATGCTTGTCTTCGTGACTGGAGGTAGAAGATGATTGAACACCAGTACACCCGAAAATTTGCACTCGCTACGGTATGATGCGGGAATGGGCTTACAGATGCCATTTGAGAGAAGTTGATACTTCACTGGGGATGAGTCGACGCTAGACTCCCGAGAATGTCGAATAGGAGAACTGACGCGAGATGGGCTTAAGATGCCATCTAGGAAAGGTCAAGGCCGGGAGTGAGTCGATGTTAGACTTCGTGTTCACTTTGAATGAAGTTATTGGTTTGTATTGATTTTTAACCATATATGCAGATTCGAAGTGAAGAAATGTTGACAAGTAGCCTGAGATGGGCTTAAGATGCCATCCAAGGCAACCGAGTCGCACGCTAGACTCGAGTCAGGCCATGGATAATCGAATAAATTCGTGTCATTACTCCGAGGGAGATTGTAGTTGGCAAGAATGTGGATAGCTTCCCCGTTGTGCATCGGTGTCGATCCATTGCCATATCTGGAGGATAACAGTGGCTCCTGAGATAGTTTTCCGCTTGGCTCGGCTTAACTCGACTACCGCCGAGGACAACCAAGGGCGGTCTTTCGATAGTTTTCCGCTGGTTCGGGGCTTAACTGACCTGCTTACATTAAGGATCAAGTACTGCTTGAGAAAACAAGAGAACTTTGATAGAATATTGTTAGTTTTATGCAAAGTATGATGCATGATAAAGTATATATGAATGACATATGCATGAATTATGACTTTATGAGAAATGTATGAATGATAGATGTTGTGATATTTCAAAACATATCCATCTTGAAGAAGATGCGATGTTCTGCTTGAAGATTTCCGATCATTGGGAATCGTAGTAGAGAGACCTCTTTTGAAGGAGAAGAAAGATATCCCGATTCCTCCGATGCACTATCCGACCAAGTCTCTGGGCCTAGATATTGTTGAGGAAGGTAGAGATTGAGAAGCCTGTTGTTGGAGATCTCATGACCTGGCCGAGGAGAACTGGGAGGCGATCCGCTGGGACCTTGATGTAGATCCCGCCGAGGAAATTTAGGAGGCCTCATGGGATTCTGAGTGTAGATCTCGCTGAGAGCATTTTGGCGGGTGAGAGACTGGAAGAGTCTCGAGTCCGCTGTAATCTCCGGCCGGGAATAAAGGTGTATGTTTCTCCGATGCACTATCTGACCAAGTCTTGAGTCCGGATACCGCCGGGGAAGAAGGGGAGGATGAGAACGTCACTGGGATGAATACCTTGGCTGGGAGAGGTGTTACTGGAGAGATCATGTAATATTGCTGTTGAGTGGAATTAATGATTAATATACCTTACTGGGAGGTTTGTGGTGAGGACACTTTGTGGGGATCATGCTCGGGGAATGCTTGGTGACTTTCGCCGCTATCCCAATTCCTCGAGCCTCGTAGAAGTACTTTGTATGTTCACTTTCGTATGTTTGTGATTAGATTCTTATTGTCAAATGATAATCATTCAAAGCAAACGTTGGACTTATTGCAAATAACAAATAAAATTGTAAGAGAGAAGCTTGCATTTATTTGAAAGGTATGTATGGCCAAGTAGTTTGTACACAAGAAAGGTAAAAGCTATGCGGAAACAATCTCGTTAAGTTCCAACTATGCTAGTACTCATTTCAACTATCTCATCTCCTGCTGTCAAGAGAAAGTGAGTAGACCGATCTTCGCCATTTGAACTTGAATGTCGATAGTAGTCCGGAATGATCCGAAGAGACATAGTCGACGCTTAAATCCCTAACTTTTCCTAGACCCTCTTCTTGGTTTTACCACGGATACCTTTTTGCCCAAGCCGCCTTTCGTGTTTTCACTGCCGGTGTACATGTTTTGTATATATCCTTAATTTGCCCGAACCTTGGTTCGCCAGATGCCCTTATTTTTGCCTAGGTTCGCCGACCTAGCGGGTCTCTTTTATGCGTAGTATTTTTGACTATGTCCGCGCTCATGTGGTGTGTCTTCATCCATGGTGCTAAGTATCATAGCTCCGCCGAAAATACGCCTTGACTACAAATGGTCCCCTGGTGGGAGTCCATTTGCCTGGATCACCTGTGGAAGAATGATGCGCTTGACTACTAGATCACCGACTTGGTAGACTCCTTGCTTGACCTTCTTGTTAAATGCTCGATCATTCGCTCGATAAATCGCCCATGGCGATGGACGCGAGTCGCTTCTCATCAATCAAGTTAATTCGGGTCAAGCCAGTCTCGAACCTAACCGCCTCACCTAACCCCGCCTCCTGAGGACTTAATTAACTATTAGGATGTTCCGCGATGCCGAAAAGCGATAACCATGAAGAGCAAATGGTAACATCTCATGCCAATCTTTGTAAGTCACCGCTCATCTTCAGATAATCTTCTTAATGTTCTTATTGGCGCTCCATCATACGCATTCATCTTAGGCCGATATGAGAAGAATTGTGATGCTTGATCTTGAACCATGTGCGTAGTTCGTGATCATCTTATTGTTGAGATTGGAACCATTATCCGTGATAATCCTTTCTCGGAGTGCCATACCGATGATAAGATTATGTTTGATGAATCGAGCCACAACATTCTTGGTAATATGCATACGAGGTCGCTTCTACCCACTTGGTGAAATAATCAATTGCCACAAGGATGAAACGATGTCCATTGGAAGTGGGCTTGATTTCTCCATCATGTCAATGCCCCACATTGCAAAAGGCCAAGGAGAAGTTAAAATATCTGAGGTACCGGAGGTACGTGTACTTTGCTCAGATAACCGCATTTGTGACAAGATCGAGCGAAGGTGACAATCACCCATGGTGGACCAATAGTAACCTCGCTCTCAAAATCTTCTTAGCCATGGTGTGTCCACCGGAGTGGGTACCAAATGCGCCTTCGTAACTCTTCCATGATACGACGTTTTCCGTCTACATAATGAGTAAGCACAAGTCGTGGTCAGGCTTTGTATAAGATGTCGCTCGAGGAAGAATTTGATGCAAATCTTCTCATGAACTTCTTTATCATTAATGATGCCCCCGCGGATATTCCCGAGTCTCAAGATACCTCTTCACCATAGTACCAAGGTTTCTCTCTCAGGCAAGCTCATAACAATACGCTGGTTCGCCAAACTCTCAATGATGATCCGGGGAGCCTCGTTGTCCCATCCGACCAACATAGATGACATAGTAGCCAATGCGCCTCGCCAACCGATTCTCTCTCTGGAATATGATCAAAAGTAATCTCTTCAAGTAGGGATCAAACCTGAACATGCCTCGATACGGAATGAGATCTGATGCTCAGATCCCACTCGCCTTAATCCGACCGATCACAGCCGAGTCTCCATACACTTGTAAGAACTTGATTCTAAGTCAATAGCAATTTTAAGACCCATGATGCAGACGGCCATGTTGTTAGTGCAACCAAACATAATCTGGCGTGAAAGGCGATGTCCGCCGTAGGGATGTAATGATGGCGCCAATGCCATTGCCAAGTGCGTTTGAGGCTCCATCAAAGACCATAGTCCATCGGGATCCTTGTTCGTGTCCTTCGTCTGGCCTCGGTTCTTCGCAATCAGAATTAGTAAAACATCTTCTCTCGAAATTGAATCGCATAGATCGATAGTCATCGGCTTGATGAGCCAAATGATCGCTACTACACTTCCTTTGATCGCTTTCTCGAGAAGTGTACCGGATGTCATATTCGGTCAAGATCATTTGCCATCTTGCTATTCTTCCGAGAGAGTCGGTTTTCAAATATGTATTTTATCGGATCCATCTTTGAAATCAAAAGGTAGTGTGAGTCAACATATACTGCCTTAGCCATGAAAGCAGCCCAAGTTAAAGCGCTAAAGTTTTCTCGAAGTGAGTATCTTGTTTCACACCGGTAAACTTTTGCTAAGGTAGTATATTGCATGCTCTTTCGACTGACTTGCCATGTTGCCCCAACACACACCCCATTGAGTTCTCTAACACCGCCAAGTACATGATAAGAGGTCTTCCTTCGCAAGTGTGACGTGGATGGGAGGATTCTCAAGGTACTCTTGATTTTGTCAAAAGCGATCCGCAATCGCCATTCCATTCCACTACTTGATTTTTTAGTAACTGAAGATTGGCTCACAAGTAGCAATGTGAATGAATGCAATGTAGTTCAATCGCCCAAGAAACCTCGACCTCTTTCTCGTGCGGGAGCCGCATCTCTTGAATAGCTTTAACTCCTTATGGGTCAACTCAATACCTCTTCCACCGACAACAAACCCTAGGAGTTTTCCGGATCCGACTCAAAGGTGCACTTGTTAGATTAAGTCCTACCATACTTCTTCAATCACAAATAGCTTCCGAAATGATCAAGATGTTCTTCTTCACCGTGATCGAGCTATCATGTCGCCGACGAGACCTCTATCTCGTGATGAATCATGTCATGAAATAATGTCACCATAGCATCGATAAGTGCGCCGTGTTCTTCAATCCGAATCCATAACCTTTGTAGCGAAAGTGCCCCAACGTGTAACAAAAGTAGTCTTCCATGTCTTCGGAGCCATTTTGATCTCGATTGTAATCGGAGAAACCATCCATGAAGGAGAAAACCTTATGCCGAGCGTGTTGTCAACCGTAACATCAATACGAGGAAGTGGAAATCGCCTTTCTGACTCGCTTTGTTCGATCTCTCAGAATCACACATCTGCCTTTACCATCCTTCTTAGGCACGGGTACCACATTTGCAACCCACGTGGATGAAGTAACGGCTAAGAAACCGCGTTGAACCGCTTCATAACTTCGCTTTGATTTTCTCTCGACATCTCGTGACGATACGATTTAACCTTCTTTTTATCGAGAAAACTCTTTGCTCAATCGTGTACCACAATATCAATGTCCAAACCTCGCATGTCTTCAGACAACCACAAAACCTCAATATAGTCTCTCAGAGCATCCGAACCAACCTTTCTTTAACACTGCTCAAGACCCGCCTCCTATCTTGATCTCTTTTCTGCCTTCACAAGACTCCAAATTCACAACCTCAACTTGCTCTTCGTGGTCAGATAACTCGCCTTCTTGTGAGCACCGCAAGTTCTCCCGGCACTTCACAATCTTCCTCACTTTCGCCTTCGGCTTGGTAGATCGGATTATCAAGTCATATTTAGCACTAGCATAGTCATATTAACTAGATTCGAGTGATTCGCAGTTGTATCACGGGGTGTGTAAGAAACATAGCTTTTGAAGGGGTGATAAAGTAAAAGAAAGAAAACAAACAATTGAATGCAAAAGTCCAACGAATTTATTGAATGAAAATACGCAAACGACAGATAATAACCTCGTGAACGAGCCATGATGCCCCTGCAAGGCACTAGGCTTTCAAAGTTTATTGTTCAAAACATAAAGAAATACGAAAAGCAAAACAAAACAAGAGCAATTACTCCCGACTAAAGGAGATTGGTATGACGCCTTCGCCTTCCAATTCACGAGCCCATGATCCGAGTCGAAGATCCACTTGCCGATGTCAAGCCGTTGCCGCTCTCTATAGCATGGATTCCACTCCGATGCGGAAGGGAAGTTGGCCACACGCTCGGTATCATTTCCGACCCTTGATGGTGAAGCCTAAACCGCCTGCAAATTTGAAAGGAAGATCGTGAGTGCCCCAAATAGACTACCTCCTTCTTCAACAAAGAGTTGAGCATCTTTCAATGAGGCCATCCTCGGAACTTTAACTCGTGGAGGACAGGAGAGTCAACAGCATGACTGGTATTGTTTCAAAAGCTTGATGGAGTCTCAAGAATTCACCTCCATCTCGAGGTATCGAACGATCGTAGATGATCGACCATATACTCTCTTCACACATACCGCGGACAACCTTCCCTTCACCCCGTATTTCACTGGCGTAAGGTAGAGGTACGCCCCCATGTATCCAAGGCGCCCAAGTAGGTAAGAGTAAGTCGGACGGATGTCCATGACAAAGAAAGTGGAGTCAAAAGTCCGAACCGACTTTAACAGCAAGAGTGAGCTCTCCAAGCATCGTCGCTTGAACCATCAAAAGCTCTACGATAATGTCACCGGGTCTTTAACCAACCCTTCGACATCAAGTCGATCAAAAGCAGTCAAGATATTCGAGGTAACCGATCCACCAAAACATGAGATAATGTAAGGCCTTGCATTCAACAGTAGATGCAAGGCTTTGTTGTGTTTCTTCCAAGGAGTCAAATCAAGATCGAGAAGCCTAGGCTGTTGGCAGCCAAAGCTAGCAATACAAACTTCAAACTGATCAGTGGTAGTGTCTTGCGCACATGAGCATTCTTCAAACTTCACCAAGGCATTAGTATGAGCCTCGGAGCACAAGAGCAAAGCAAGCATGGAAATCTTGGACGGAGTCTCGTCCCTAACTGCTCCACAACATTGTAAGTCACTTTTCTGATGATCTTCTTAATTTCTCCATTTCGTTCGAGGTTCTTCAAGAATTTCCTTGGTATCGTCGAGCAGGATGAGTCACCGGTTCTTTCCTCTAGTGATATTGATTGAGAGTGGAATGCGAGCTGAGTCGCAGTGTCTTTTGGAGGAGAGATCGAGAGAATACCCTTCCGTCTCCGTCACCTTACCGATCCGGATGTTGTCAATGTCGAATGGTAGCTTCAACAGAAGATCTTCAATGGTCGAGGGTCTTGCTTGACGCCATGATAGTAAACATCACCCATAGTTCCAAGGGATAGCCTTGTCGAGGAATATGGAATCGGGTCTTGAGAAGTGATGATGAGATGCCACTCTAGGCATGGATCAGCAGAGGAAATTTTATCGTGTTAACATCAAGATAGTCTTCCTGGGAAATCACACCCCATCCGTCGCTTTAACATCTTCAATAGGAATCTTGTATTCCTGTGACAAGTGTACTTCACCATGTAATCATACTTTCCACTGCCCCAAGGTATCCACAGATGGCATGTTTCATCTGCATTGTCAATCTTCAACTTAGACATTTCTTCACAGCCTTCCGATGTGGTTTCGTAAATAGTATCTCACTTCGCTATCCATCATGCATCGAACACGCCTTCAACCAAGCACAACCATCAGTGGATGGGCACCAACGACAATTCTCTCGGGCATCCTGGTCGACACCGCTTTGAAATAAATTTCTTCAGAGGAATGGATGGTCATCTATGTTGAAAACATAAGTATCGCCACCAACAAAGATTGGAACCTTGTCATGGTTAGGCATAGGCGCTGATCACATCTCGGAGTCTCAAAGAGGATCAAACTCAACCGCTTAGCTTCAATCATATCTTGAATCTTGTTCTTCGAGCCCAACAATTGTTGTCGCCCCGGCTATTGGAATGGTAAGCACACTTAGCATTAGGATTGTACTGAGAGGAAGTGTTGACATTCGAGGAGGATCCTCAAGGTAATCCTCCGCGCTCAACATGTGTTGCAAGGCTCATGGCGTGCAAAGGCTGTTGATCTCAGAACCGCCTCGTGGGCGCCCGCTACGCACGCTGTCTCACCGAGGTTGGCCGATGAGGATCGAGATCACAACCGCCCCTACGATTGAGCGCCGTCGGTCTTGGCCGGCTTTTCTCCGACTACACACGATTAGCTTCCTTCTTACCACCAAAAGATCTCTTCAAAGATTTGAAGATGACTCTACATGAATCTTCCACCTTGATACCACCTTCAATGCCTCACCGTCAATATCAACCGGTGAATCCGATAAGAGTTTCCAATCGATGATTGAAGAAATGGGCCTGCTGTTCCCATAAACATATCAACCAACTCCCTATCGACAAGGGTGGTCGACTCACCGCTAGATCTCCACTCGAGCATACCTTTGAACTTCTCATCACGACCCATAGACATGCTTTGTAGTGCGATGGGTGTCAACATTATCACTATACCGTCTATAGAAAGCATCACCAATCACCCAAGTACGGATACGGTCATTCTCTAGTCGATAGTACCACTCCAACCGAGTTCCGACAAACTCTCTTGAAAATAGTGCATCCACAACTTCTCTCACATCAAGGGGGATTGATCTTCCGACATAGGACTTCAAATGCACTTTGGGCAAGACATGCCATCATACTTGGCAAAAGTTGAACTTTGAACTGGGAGGAATCACAACACCGTGACAAGACTCGATCATCAAAATTCAATTTGACACTTTCAGTTTTCCACAAGATTCGACGGTCTTCAAGTTGTTTGTACTTGTCATCTTCATCGTAGAGGTTCATAATCATGTCCTCCTCCTTCTTTGGTCACGCTGCTCACCTTCATCACCCTTGTACCCCCCAGACGGACACCTTCCGAGAGCTCGATCCACCGACCACCTTAGGACCCCTTGAAACGCTCACCATGTCGAGGAGACCAACAACTTCTTCTTGTTGATGAGCTTCTTCGCATCTTCTTGGCCTTGACCAAGTTGGTGAACATCCAAACCGAGCATTCGAGCTCGAGATCTTTGACAATTCGTTAGCCATTCGCTAAAATAAATAGCGAGCAAATGAGAAAACCAATCTCCAATGTACCGTGATGCAATGTTATGCTATGCATGTATGTTTATGCGAATGTGCAATGTTTTCAAGGACCTTAGAGATTTAAATTTGTTAAACAAGCAATGAACAAACATTTATTAGTACTTTTTCATTATTCTTTTTCTTTTAAGTACAAGAGATAGTTCAAACAATAAAAGAAAACATAAACATCCTAAAGCTCTAAGTCTCCCATGGGCGCCTTGTGCTGGCGGGTGCTTGATGTTTCGCCTCGTGAAGTAGCGTCAACTCTAGCACTTTCTTCTCGCTTGCATAACACTCGAGCTTCAAAGGTATCCTCTTCTTTAAGTCAATCCAGGATCTCTTCAAGTCTTCAAAATCCAGTATGTCGATGGAGAACAAGATAGGTACGCCACCTATAGCAACAGTTCCATAATTCGTAAAACAGCGTGAATGGCATCGAGGGTTTGAGCTCGAGCTCGCACCATTTGAGGTAAGGTTCCCAAGGAATGGAGTTCGGTGCCCCAAAGTCTTGGTATCGCTTTTTACCATGCCCCAAGCATGTAAAACTTAATTCTCGAGATCGTGGATGTAGTCAACACAACATCTTGGAGAAGCATATCATGGACCATCTCTTCGAGCAAAACCAAACCGACGTAGCTAGAGAAGGGTTGTAAGTAATACCCCTTATACCAAGGAGTGGTACATTAGGGAATTCTCCACAACGCTCAATGAATGTGAAACTTTTGAGAGAAAAGATTCCAACGGATATCCGAATGGAGAGTGACATCATCTTTGAGACCATCTCAACCTTTGTTCATTCTTCAAAACTCATGGAGGAAGGTGCAATAAACCACCTTGAAAGTAACGTGATACAACACATGAGAGTTCCTTGTCGCTAGTAGTACGAGGAGAGAATGTAGGATGTCTCCAAGTAAAGTAGGCATCGGATTGCGTAAGAAACAACTTGATGGCATTGACATCTATGAACTCGATTAGGAATAGAACCAAACCATAAATTAGCAAGGCCACAATGTCTTCAAATGCATGGAAACTCATAACTTTGAGGAATTCTTAATTAAGAACTTGGAAAGTAAACCCTTAACTCCACTTCTAGTTTCCCAATTGGCTTCAATGTCCTGAGCTTAAGATGTAAATGAATGTTCTTCGACTTAGGAACCTTTTCTAAACCGAATGGCATTTGGTCAAGAATAGGTATCCCAAGTAGCTTAGAGAACTCTTCCAAGGTAGGAACCAATCGATAACCGAATGTAAAGCAATGGTGTTTGATCAAAGAACTGAATAGGACATGCATCATATCTTCTTCAAAACCGAGATAACTAAATCAAGTAGATAACCATGTCTTTGATGAACCGAGCATGGTCGGGAATTTCAAACCAATTTTGAGCCGAAGGATACCCATGAAGTTGATCTTCGATAGTCTTTTCTAGCCATAATCCCTACAAAACAGAGCAAAGATAAATCCTTAGGTCCTTGAAATAGTTAGAAATGATATGCAATGCAAATGATGTCATGATGTCATGTTTAGAACACACAAACAATTCACACAATGAGCCTAGGTTTATTTAAATGAGGTATATGTGATTACCTCACCAAAAGTTTGAGTTGGTTCATCCTATTCCTATAATAGTAACAAGTTCTAGGAATCTCACATCACAGATCTTTCTCAGAGGCGCTATTTCAATACGACCAAGTGGTCGATCGAAAATGTCCCAAAAGTCTAATCTCAATGAGCGAGCATCGAGTATCAACCAACCTTGGTCTACATTCAAAGCCGCCATCTCACTACCTTCTAATGGCCAAGATGGGTCAATTAAGGTTCTAAAAGTTTAGTTAGCGCTTGATGACACCACGCAAAAGCCAAATACTATCTTCAACTGAATGAGACGGACAACCAAGTGTCACGCTAACGTAGCCATGTTGACCGCGTAGTTATACGCTTCCAGTCGCGATGATCTAATGCTATTTACCTAAAAGGAAACCCGATCCGTGTAGGATCCCCAACAATATAATACCCAAGCAACCCTTAAAGATAAAGCATACAAGCCACAGAAAGCATTAAAGGTTATCTAGAAATCCTTAAGGCAATTCTCTTTTATTCCCGTGATCCCAAGCAGTAGTCAGCCTGCAGATAATGAACCGACTTTGTAGGATTTTTGTATCCAAATGTGCGGATAGCAAGAGTCGCCACCGACTTTTATTTTTATCCAATTAAGGGAAGGTAAAAGTAATGTAAAAAGACCTTCGTTAGATTCTCGAGTTCGGAGAATGGTTATGAAAAGGGAAGGTATTAGCACCCTTTCCATCCAGTTATCTCACGGGCTCTTAGTTGCTCTAGATCACTTTTTAAAATTGCTTTCGTGTGTTTGACAAAAAATTTGAAAAAGGCATTTCGCTTTGACTTTGTAATGACTCATGTAGGAGTGTATACAAAGTGTTCGGAAATGTTTTGTTTTGAAAAGAATTTGAACTTTGAAAAAGTGTGGTGAAAGCATTTGATAGAAAGCAACTAAAAGACTTATTTACCCACCTGTAATTGGTCGCTTTGTTGTACTTCACATTCCTTTAGAATAGCGCTAGCCATACCATTAGTTAGTAGGTAGCTCCATTCGCTGGATGTAAGCGACATCTGGGACATCGGATGGTCATAAGGCAACTTCAGGAAGTATCCTAGCACATCGGGACTATCATCATTTTCGTGAGGCGACAATCGAGGGTCAAGATCATGTATTCGGAGGCTACATCGTGGGTCTTATGATCTTTGTATCGGGACTATGATGATTTGTTTGGAAGGCAACGGTGCTAGAATACCCTACGCTCGAGGGACATGACCATTTGAAATCGAAAGGCATCGAGAGAGAATTACCCAAGGTGTGTGAAAGAAGTGTTCAAATCGTAATATTTTATTGAAGATTAGTGAGCTATACCAATTATTATCTTGCCATACACGCCTAATTACTAGCAATTGATATAAAAGGAAAGTAAAATGGAATGTAAATGCGGAAAGGTAAACCACGCTATTACATGGCTTTGGGGCGTATACATAATTTAAACTTATGAAAATAAAACCCTAGATTAAACTATTACAACCCATATGAGCAATTACATTATTGGAAAATAAAATAAAAGAGAATCGTTCGAATCTGAGCAACTGAAAAGAAGAAATCTGAAATATGAATCGAATAAGAGAAAAATTAGAGAAAATGCAAATTTTAATATGAGAAAATTAATATGCTGGAAATAAGATAAATAAGCTAAAATAATTTTTGGGATTTTTGGCAAAGATTTAATAATTAAAATGCAATTAAAATGATTTAAATGCAAAATTAAAATAAAATAAATATGCATGCAAAATTATATTTTAATTTATTAAATTAAATAAAGGTTTTAATATAAATGTAAAAAGAAAATATTTTTGATAATTTTTAATGCATGAAATAAAATATGAAAAGAATTAAATGATGCAAAATATTAAATAATAAGAAATAGAAAATAGTTTCAAACTTGTGAAAATCAATGCCGCGCTGGATCGAATCGAGATAATTCCTCTTACAAACCTACGCCTTTGCCATTCGACCGAATGACGCCAAGTGTCAATGGAACGGGAATTGATCGATTATACACGCTGGCCATGCCCTCGTTGCCTTATGGTTTCCGCGCCTAAGATCTTCATCTCAACCTTTGAATTTTTGAAAATATAGCCGGGCCCTGCGCGACGCTTATAACTTTAAACCGGAATTCCTTGATTCTTGATGGTTTTGGCAACTTGAAGCGTCCTGATCGACTTCCTAAACAAATCCAAGGAACATGAAGGGATGATTCCAAAATTCCATTAAATCCATCTGGAAGTAAGTACGCGGATCGTTGAAGGTCACGGATTTTGAATTAGGTTAGGGTTCTGAGCAATTTTTCGCCCCTCTCTTGATAGGTATGCATCAAGTATATATGCCGGATGGATTGGGATGAATTTGGAAAGAATTAATCAATATTCAATGGAAATCAAATTTGATATTCTCATGAAATCAAATTTTCAAACTTTGTCCAATTTCAATCCAATCTTGCCAAATTTGATCTAATTTCAAATTGCGGCATTTATGGGTTGATTGATCACAAAAAGCAATAAAATCAATCTTCCAATTAATTTTGATTTTATAATTTATTTTAAGATTTAATTTGCATTTAAATGAATAAATTACAAATTAAATAGAAAATAAATCAAAATTCGTGGCATTGGGCTTGGACATTCCTAATTGCATGAGGAACAAGTTAGGATGAAGAAAAGTAGGCCCATTTGCAAAAGATTTGATTTTTGAAGTATCTCTCTTTGCATTCTTCCAAAATTGCCCAACTTGTGAATGGTGTAACTTGCTCAATTTTCCACATTTTTGAGTGTTCTTGACTTTTGAAAGCTCTAAGAGTCCTCTAAACAATGTCTTTGGTCTCATCTCAATTGAGTTACCATGCTCAATATATCTTCAAACAAAAGTTGACTTTTGTTGACTTTGAAAATGACCCAGAATGTTTTGAGCTATACTCAAATGAAGCATTTTGGACATTCTTGTGAGACATGAAGTTGTAGAGAATTGAATTTCTTCAAACAAGAGGTGGTGGAAAATTTCGAGAAAGTATGAGAAAGTTATGATCACCAAAGTTCAGTTGACTTTTCATCTAAACCCTAATTTAGAAAGTTTGACTTTGAGCAAATCTTGAGTTTTCTTGATGAATCATGATCAACCCTTGATCAAATGATGAATGTAACTTCAAAATGAGGATGTTGACCAAAATCGAAGTTTTGACCAGATGTTGACCATGCTTGACTTTTGTCCAATACACCTGATTTTCAACCATCCGAGCAATTGTCCGAGGAAACTTGATCAGAGGCTTGAAACTTGACATGGAGAATCTTTGAAGCATACGAGGAGGCATGAAGACCATTGGAGATGTTGGAAACCATCTTGACTTGAGAGATACCAAACCCTAGTTTGGGTTGATTGCCTAGAGAGAGTTTGTCCGATCAACTCTCGAGGAATCCTCGAGCATGATGTATGAAATCTTTGAGAAGATGGAGGCAAATTTTGGGTACATGATGAACGTGATCATGGAAGAATTACACGAAGGCGATTACCCACCAAAGGGATATACGATGGCAAAAGTAAGATTCTCGAGAATAAAAAGTTACTATTGGTCCACTATGGAAGCCGGGACATACCGCTTATGCTCGGGATCTTGTCATAAATGCCATTTATGCCGACAAAGTGTACATACCTAAAGACTTCCTCAATGTTCTAACAGCCCTTGGCCTTGCAAATGTGGGGCATTGACATGACTTGAGAAATCAAGCCCACAACTTCTAACGGACATCGCTTTCATCCTCGCAATCACTGCTTCTACCAAGCAGAAATAAATTTCGTCAGATCATACTAAGAATGTTGTGGCTCATCTATCAAAACATAATCTTATCTGCCGGTATGGCACTCGAGAGGATTATCAGTATAACGGCCTCTAATCTCAATAATAAGATTTATCACCTCTAACTCTATCAGCTTCAAGATCAAGCATCACAATTCTTCCCTTCTATCGGCCTAAGATGAATGGCGCAAAGGAAGCCGCCAACAAGAACATTAAGTAAGATTATACAAGATGACAAGGATTTACAAAGATTGTTTTGCATGCCACGATAGATAGAGCCTGACCTCACTCCAAGGTGATCCTGAAATGGACTCCCACCCATGAGGGACCATTTAGTCAAGTGATGATTTTCCGACGGTTATGATATCAGCACCATGGTCAAAGTAAGACTTCCCACACCAACGCATATAGCCAAAAATACTACGACAAAGAGACCCGCTAGGTCGATCGACCTAGGCAAAAATAAGGGCATCCCAACCAAAAGGCCTCGCAAAAGTTAAGGATATATACAAAAAATGTACACCTGGCAGCCTAAAACCCGCAAAGGCGGCTTGGCAAAAAGGTATCCTTAGGATCGAAACCCGGTGTATGGTCTAGGCAAAAGTTAGGGATTAAGCGCATTTACCATGTCTCGCCAGATCACCCATCTACTTCCCGTACTACATTTCAATATTCGAGATTCAAATGGCTTGAAAATTGTTCACTCACTTCTAACGATGCTAGCAAGAGATTTAGATAGTTGAAATATATGAGTACTTGAGACAGTTAACTTAACGAGATTGTTTCCGATAGCTTTTCTTTCTTTTTAGGCCATACCACCTTCAAATAAATACAAGCTCTTTCTTTACAATTTTGTTCGTTGCTGCTGCATAAAGTCCAACGCTTGCTTTGAATGATTATGCATTTGACAATAAAAATCTAGTCACAAACATGCAAAAAGTAAATATACAAAGTAATTGCTATAGGCTCCGTGGAATTAGATGATTACTTTAAAGTCACCAATGCATTTCACAGAGCATGATCCCCAGCAGGTGTCACTACTACAAACCTTCCCTACTGGAGTAGAGGCTTAATCCCGAAAGCAAAGGAATCCACTCAACTAAAGTTGTGTTACATCATTTCCAAGCAATAACATTTCATCCTCACCAAGTATGTGATCCTCAACAAGATATCTCTCAACAACTCCTTTCCAGCAGAAAGTGATCTGTGACTGGAAACTTGGTCGATAGTGCATCGAGGAAACCTACATCTTTATTCTCCCTAAAGATGTCGATCTGGGCCCGTGATCCTTCTACCCCTCCCAAGCAACTATCAAATACTCCAAAGCAGGATTTATATGCAAGATCCCCAAGAGTAATTCTCCCGATTCTCCTCAAAGAGATTCTGTGTACCAGATCCTCAACAACGTGTTTCTCGATCTCTACCATCCAACAAATATCTAGGCCCAAGACTTGGTCGGTAGAAAGTGCATCGAGGAATCAAAGTTTTCTTTTCCTGTGGTCTCCATCCGTCTGGCCCCAAACAGGTCGAATCCTCAAGTAATGATCCTCTTCTTCAAGATGGATATGTTTTGAAATACCACAACATCTATCATTCATATATTTCTAAAGTCAATATATGCATATGTCATTCATACACATCGTCATGCATCATACTTGCATAAGACTAACAATATTCTATCAAAGTTTCTCTTGTTTTCTCCAAAACAGTGAAAATCACTCCACGCAAATGTCCAAGATTAATACCCGAATCCAGACGGAGAACTATCTGAAGACCACCCTGAAGGTCCTCCGGCTAACCCGGTCCAGGATTAATGCCCGCCGACGGCAAAACTATCTATCGAATTCGCCTTGTTGTCCTCCGGCAACAGATCTGGATTAATGCCAAACTAGACGGAAAACTATCTCGAACGATCACAAGTTATCCGATACTGCATTGGATCAATTCAAGCGACAACAGGAAGCTTTATCCACATTTTGCCAACTACTATCTCCCGTGAGTAATCAAAGACGAAGATCTATTCGACTCTTCTTATTATCACAAAGAACCAAGTAGTCTAGCGCATTTACTCAATTGGTTTCGATGGCATCTTAAGCCCATCTTCGATTACTTGTCAACATTTTTCCACCTTCGAATGCCGTGTGTATATTTGGTTAAAAACCGATACAAACCAATAATTCATTCAAAGATGATCACGTAAAGACTCTCCGATGGCATCTTGCCCATTTCCATGCCTCCTTTCATTTCCAAACGCCCACAGAGTTTGTATGACGCCTACTCCTCAAAGATCGATCTTCCAGATGGCATCTAAGCCCATCTCCGCCATTCTATTCAAATAACAATCTCAAGTCTAGTATACGACTCATCTGTCCAAAATCAGTTTCCATTCCGATCATCAAAATCAACAATGAAAGTAAATTTTCAGTGTATTTCGAGTGTTCAATCATCTTCTACCTCTGTGTCACGTAAAGGTGAGCATGCCAATCTAACCTTCTAGTATAAGAAGATTGAACAGGGCAGCCGCCATACCCCAAAATCTGCCTCTTCAAACTTCTCAAGATATTTCATACATCCATGCTCAAGGATTCCTCAAGGGTCGATCGCAAAACCTCTCCTAGCAATCAACCCAAACTAGGTTTGGTGATTCTCGATCAAAATGGACTCCAACATCTCCAATGGTTCATCATCCTCCTCATATGCTTCAAAGATTCTCCATGTCAAGTTTCAAGCCTCATGTCAAGTTTCTCGACAATCGCTTCGATGGTCGAAAATCACCAGATTGACAAAAAAGTCAATGTGGTCAACATACAAATAAACTTCATGATTCTTGGTCAACATCCTCATTTTGAAGTCACATTCATCATTTAATCAAGGGTTGATCATGATTCATCAAGAAAACTCAAGATTTGCTCAAAAGTCAAACTTTCTAAATTAGTGGTTTCAAATGAAAAGTCAACCAAACTTTGATCGAGCATAACTTCTTCATACTTTCTCGTAAAGTTTCCACCACCTCTTGTTTTGAAGGAAATTTAATTCTTCATAACTTCATGTCTCACAAGAATGTTCAAATAATGCTTCATTTGGAAGGTATGGATCAAACATTACAGTCCTTTTCAAAGTCAACAAAAGTCAACTTTGTTTTAAGATATATTGAGCATGGAAATCTAATTGAGATGAAACCAAAGAGGTTGGTTAGAGGACTCTTATAGCTTCAAAACGTCCAAGAACACTCAAAATGTGGAAAATTGAGCAAAATACACTGTGCAAGTTGGGCAATTTTAAGAAGTGCACAAAGAGAGATATTGTAAAATCAAATTTTGCAAACGGGCCTAGTTTTTCTTTCATTCAAACTTGTTCCTTATACAATTAGGAAATATCTAAGTTAATGTTATTGAATTTTAACTTTATTTTCTATTTAATTTGGATTATTCATTTAATATACAAATTAAATTCAAAAATAAAGTATAAAATCAAAATTAATTGTAAATTGATTTTTTCTCTCATTCTTGGATCCAAGTAACCTATAAAGGTCAAATTTCAAATTATCATGGATTTGGCAAGAATCTGATTGAAATTGATCAAAGATAAGATTTGATTTTGTACAAAAATCAAATGATTTCGATTGATTAGCCATTATTTGTTCCTCAAATCACTTAATTTATCCATTATAAATATACAATGCAATACATGAATTGAAACAGTAAAAATTGCCTCAAGAACTCAACCTAAAAGTCAAAAAATCCGTATGTTACTTGGTACTAAGGCCTAGCTCGATTCAATGGATTCCAAGCATCCCATTGCATTCCTTGAGGTCTTTAGAATCGATCCAGACTTTACAAATATCTAAAACCATCAAGAATCGAGAAATCCAATTCAGTTTGTTCTTATTTTCCAAAATCGATTTCCAAATTTCATGCATCATTAACGTGTTTTGTTGTTTGTTTTGTGATTAGAACGAAGTTTGAAGCTCTGGTAGTTTGATTGAATTTGCCATTTCTAAAACACGTAATCACCATTGTTAGGCTGCTTCAATTAGGGTTTCTTTAAACGGAAAATTGGACCAAAAGCCAACCACCATCGTGTTCGTAATAACACCAATCGAACATGCCCTTGAATGTCATTTATATTGCCCGTTTGATTTTGAGATTTGTGACTATAGCGCAGACCGAGGCCGACGCTATCTTTTCAAAAATTCAAACGAACGGCGAAGCTTTGGCGCGATCCGGGGCAACTGTGGGGGTGACACTGCCACAATTCATTCGCTTCGCTTTCTAAACACGCAGCACGCCTGTCTGTTGGTAAAAGGCAACGCTGTGAAGGGAATGTCCTGAGTTCGAATCCCAGCCATGGCAAAGCATTTTTTCACAAGTTTGTATATTTTTTTCTATTTTCATATTTTATTTTAATATTTTCATACTATTTAATTTATCTTTCATAATTTTTATCATGCATTTAAAAAAATACCAAAAATATTTATTTTTGCATACACATCGAAAAATGTTTATTTAATTTATAAAATTAAAATATTATTTTGCATGCATATTTAATTTTAATTTCTGATTATCATTTAAATTACTTTTAATTGATTTTAATTATTAAATTAACTCCCAAAAATCCTAAAAAAATTATTTTAGCATATTAATGTTATTTCCAAAAGATGAAACATTTTTTCTCATCTCAAAATTACTATTTTTACTAACATTTTCCTCTTATTCACCCTCGTATTTGGATCTCGAATCGAGACCTTACTTTCAAACTTCGAGTTCCCTTGCCTTGACCAATCGAGCTAACGTGTTTTACCGCTTTGAAAACCGAGCAGTGGTATAAGAACAAGTGTCACCTCTGGCTACAAGGTGATCTCATACCAAACTTCATCTCTTCGCTTTGAATTTTAAACACTTAGCCGTCGCTCTTCGACGCTAAGGCCCCTAGAAAATTGAAATCACATACACGTAATATAAAATGCATCAGAATACATGTATCAACCTTGCTTTCATCCATCGATCACTCCTCGTATGCTTAGTTTGGTCCAATTTTCCCTGCTTAAAGAAAACCCATTAAAACCCAAAACCCCAGCTTCATGGTGATTTTCGCCCAGTCACTAAACGAATCGGGGTACCTGTATAAATTTTTTGTACAGCCAAGTACTTTCTATTACAAAGCATGTCGCTCGGATCAAGAACGCAAAGCCACTTATCGACGCTTATGGTGACATTATTCCATGACATGATTCAACACGAGATAGGTCTACGTTTACGACATGATAGCTCGATCACGATCAAGAAGAACACTTGATCATTTGCGTAAACTGCTTGATAGGTTGAAGAAGTACAGAATTTAGACTTAATCCCAACAAGTGCACTTTTGGAGTCGATCCGAAAACTCCTAGGTTTGTCGTCAGTAAAGGTATCGAGGTTGACCTCAAGGTTAAAGCTATTCAAGATGCCAATACCACGCACCGAGAAGGAATTCGCAGGGTTTCGCCGATTGAATCATACTGCTTTATCTCATTGCACATCTAATCGCTTACTAGGACAATCTTCTGCAGCACCAAGAAACATCAAGGGTAGAATGGAAATGATTCACTCGATCTCTTTGACAAAATCAAGGAGTACCTACAGTAATCCTCCTATCCCGATGTCACCGGTAAGGAAGACCTCTTATCATGTACTGACAGTTGTAGAGACTTCAATGGGGTGTGTTGGGGCAACATGACGAGTCTGGTCGAAAAGAGCATGCAATATACTACCTTAGCAAAAGTTTACCAATCGTGAAACAAGATACCACACCTTGAGAAAACTTGCAACGCTTATTCAATGCTTTCACGACTAAGATAGTATATGTTGACTCACACTACCTTGTTGATTTCAAGATGGATCCGATAAAATACATATTTGAGAAACCAGCTCCGAAGAATAGAAGATGTATGATGATCCCGAATGTATTTACATCCAAGACACTTCTGTAAAGCAATCAAAGGAAGTTTAGTAGCCGATCATTTGGATCATCATTATGATGACTACTGCCTATGCAAATAATTCCATGAAGATGTTTTACTAGTCATCGATTGTAAAGAACCAGCCTGCATTTAAGGACCCGGGAACAAGGATCCCGTAGACCATGGTCTTTGATGGAGCCTCAAACGCGACTTGGCAATGGCATTGGTGCCATCATTATATCCCTCGCAGCGACACACACGCCTTCACCGCCAGTTTTAGTTGCACCAACAACACATCAATACGGGTTGCAGATCATGGTATCAAAGTCACATTGACTTAAGAATCAAGTTCTTGCAAGTATATGGAGACTCAAATTTTGGTGATCACGATTATGGGGCGAGTGGAATACGATTTAAGCATCCGAATCTCATCTGTGACGAGATGTCTTGAGTTTGATCCCCTACTAAAGAGATCACTTTCAATCACATTCCACTAGAAGAGAATCACTGCATGCACGATTGGCTACTAATGTCATCTATGTTCAGGTCGATACAACGAGGCTCCCGCATCATCATTGAGAAGTTCACGTAACCAAACAGATTGTTATGAGCTTGATATAGAAGAGAAACCTGGTACTAAGGGACGGAAGAGGTATCTGAGAGTCGTGGAATATCCCAGTGGGCACCGCCAACGATAAGAAGCTTGAAGGTTCGATCCAAATTCTTCCTCAAGAATTGATTTGTACAAGCGCAATCACGATTACAGGTTTATCTACCGTAGACCTGGAAAAAATGCCGGAACCGTGATACGGAACCACTTTGTAGGATTTTTGTATCCAAATGTGCGGATAGAAAGAGTCGCCACCGACTTTTTATTTTTATCCAATTAGGGAAGGTAAAAGTAATGTAAAAGACCTTCGTTAGATTCCGAGTTCGGAGAATGGTTATGAAAAGGGAAGGTATATACCCCTTTCCATCCGTAGTTATCTACGGGCTCTTAGTTGCTCTAGATCACTTTTTTAAAATTGCTTTCTGTGTGTTTGACAAAAAATGTTTTGAAGAAAGGCATTTCGCTTTGACTTTGTAATGACTCATGTAGGAGTGTATACAAAGTGTTCGGAAATGTTTTTGTTTTGAAAAGAATTTGAACTTTGAAAAAAGTGTGTGGTGTGAAAAGCATTTGATAGAGCGAGCAACTAAAAGACTTATTTACCCACTCGTAATTGGTCGCTTTGTTGTACTTCACATTCCTTTAGAATAGCGCTAGCCATACCATTAGTTAGTAGGTAGCTCCATTCGCTGGATGTAAGCGGACATCTGAAGGGACATCGGATGGTCATAAGGCAACTTGTAGGAAGTATCCTAGCACATTCAAGGACTATCATCATTTTTCGTAGGCGACAATCGAGGGTCAAGATCATGTATTCGGAGGCGACATCGTGGGTCTTATGATCTTTGTATCGAAGGGACTATGATGATTTGTTTGGAAGGCAACGGTGCTAGAATACCTCTACGTTCGAGGGACATGACCATTTTGAAATCGAAAGGCATCGAGAGAGAATTACCCTAAGGGGTGCGTGTGTGAAAGAAGTGTATCAAATTCAGAATATATTATCTTGAAGATTAGTGTGAGCTATGTCCAATTATTATCTTGCCATACACGCCTAATTACTAGCAATTGATATAAAAGTGAAAGTAAAATGGAATGTAAATGCGGAAAGGTAAATCCTACGCTATTACATGGCTTTGGGGCAGATACATAATTTAAACTTGCGGAAAATAAAACCCTAGATTAAACTATTACAACCCATATGCAATTACATTATTGGAAAATAAAATAAAAACGGAAGAATCGTCTGAATCGGATTAACCTGTACAAAAAGAAGAAATCGGAAAATGCAATATGAATCGAACAAGAGAAAAAATGTTAGAAAAATGCAAATTTTAATATGGGAAAATTAATATATGCTGGAAATAAGATAAATAAGCTAAAATAATTTTTTGGGATTTTTTGGCAAAGTTTTAATAATTAAAATGCAATTAAAAGTGAATTAAATGCAAAATTAAAAATAAAATAAATATGCATGCAAAAATTATATTTTTTAATTTATTAAATTAAATAAAGGTTTTCAGAATATAAATGTGAAAATAAAAATATTTTTGATAATTTTAATGCATGAAATAAAAATATGAAAAGAATTAAAATTGATGCAAAATATTAAATAATAAGAAAATAGAAAATAGTTTGCAAACTTGTGAAAATCAAATGCCATGGCGTGGATCGAACTCGAGACATTCCTCTCACAAACCCACGCCTTTTGCCATCTCGACTGAATTGTCAATGGAACGGACGGATTACACATGCCATGCCCTCGTTGCTTTGTTTCCGCCAAGATCTTCATCTTCAACCTTTTGAATTTTTGAAACATAGCGCGGGCCTCATGACGCTATAACCCCAAAACTGAATTCCTTTGATTCTGATGGTTTTAACTTGTAAAGGTCCGATTGACTCTAAACAACCAAGGAACATATGGGAAGCTCAAAATCGATTAAAATCCACCGAAGCAAGTCATGGATTGCTTGAAGGTCATGATTTTTGAATTAGGTTAGGTTCTGAGCAATTTTTTCGTCCTCTTGATAGGTATGCATCAAGTATATGCGGATGGATTTGGGATGAATTTGGAAAGAATTAATCAATATTCAATGGAAATCAAATTTGATATTCTCATGAAATCAAATTTTCAAACTTTGTCCAATTTCAATCCAATCTTGCCAAATTTGATCTAATTTCGAAATTGTCGCATTTATGGGTTGATTGATCACAAGAAAGCAATAAAATCAATCTTCCAATTAATTTTGATTTTATAATTTATTTTAAGATTTAATTTGCATTTAAATGAATAAATTACAAATTAAATAGAAAATAAATCAAAATTCGTGGCATTGGGCTTGGACATTCCTAATTGCATGAGGAACAAGTTAGGATGAAGAAAAGTAGGCCCATTTGCAAAAGATTTGATTTTTGAAGTATCTCTTTGTGCATTCTTCCAAAATTGCCCAACTTGTGAATGGTGTAACTTGCTCAATTTTCCACATTTTGAGTGTTATTGGACTTTTTGGAAAGCTCTAAGAGTCCTCTAAACAATGTCTTTGGTCTCATCTCAATTGGAGTTACCATGCTCAATATATCTTCAAAACAAAAAGTTGACTTTTTGTTGACTTTGAAAATGACCTCAATGTTTTGAGCTATACCTCTCAAATGAAGCATTTTTGGACATTCTTGTGAGACATGAAGTTGTAGAGAATTGAATTTCCTTCAAAATGAGCTTTGTGGAAAATTTCGAGAAAGTATGAGAAAGTTATGATCACCAAAGTTCAGTTGACTTTTCATCTGAAACCCTAATTTAGAAAGTTTGACTTTTGAGCAAATCTTGAGTTTTCTTGATGAATCATGATCAACCCTTGATCAAATGATGAATGTTACTTCAAAATGAGGATGTTGACCAAAAATCAAGTTTTGACTGTATGTTGACCACAGCTGACTTTTGTCCAATACACCGATTTTCAACCATCCGAGCAATTGCCTCGAGGAAACTTGACTCAGAGGCTTGAAACTTGACATGGAGAATCTTTGAAGCATATGAGGAGGCATGAAGACCATTGAAGATGTTGGAAATCCATCTTGACTTGAGAGATACCAAACCCTAGTTTGGGTTGATTGTTCAGGAGAGAGTTTGTCCGATCAACTCGAGGAATCCTGAGCATAGATGTATGAAATCTTTGAGAAGATGGAGGGAAATTTTGGGTATGACAGAACGTATCATGGAAGAATTACACGGCGCATTTGGTACTCACTCCAAAGGACATACGATGGCAAAGAAGATTTCGAGAATAAAGTTACTATTGGTCCACCATGGAAGTCGATTGTCACCGCTTATGTCGATCTTGTCACAAATGACGATATGCCGATAAAGTGCACATACCTCCAAGATCGAATGTTCTAACAGCCTTGGCCTTTGCAATGTGGGGCATTGACATGATCGGAGAAATCGCTCCACGCCCAACGGACATCGCTTCATCCTCTGTGGCAATTGACTATTTCACCAAGTGGTAGAAACAATTTCGTCAGATCTTACCAAGAATGTTGTGGCTCGATTCATCAAACATAATCTTATCTGCTTCGATGGCACTCCGAGAGGATTATCACAGATAACGGCTCTAATCTCAACAATAAGATGATCACCGAACTCGCACGCAGCTCAAGATCAAGCATCACAATTCTTCCCTATCGGCCTAAGATGAATGGCGCAGTGGAAGCCGCCAACAAGAACATTAAGAAGATTATACAAGATGCAAGGACTTACAAAGATTGGCATGAGATGTTACCATTTGCTCTTTATGGTTATCGAACCACAAGATTTAACATCAATGGGCAACCCCTTCTCTCTTGTATACGTATGGAAGCAGGCCCACCCATCGAGGTTCGGATACCTCAACCGTAGTCCTCCAGACGCAGAGTTAGGCGAAGACGATTGATTCGCACTCACCTTGACCAGATTAACTTGATTGATGAGAAACGACCGATCCATCCGCCATGGACAAATCTATTGGGTTTAATGATCGTAGCATTTAACAAGAAGGTCAAGCACCAAGTCTACCAAGTCGGTGATCTAGTAGTCAAGCGATCATTCTTCCACAAGGTGATCCAGGGGCAAATGGACTCCCACCCATGAGGGACCATTTGAGTCAAGATGATTTTCCTCCACGGCTATGATACTTAGCACCATGGATGGTGAAGACTTCCACCCCGTGAACGCAGTATATAGTCAAAAATACTACGATAAAAGAGACCCGCTAGGTCGATCGATCTAGGCAAAAATAGGGCATCCTGCTAACCAAAAGGGTTCAAAAGTTAAGGATATATACAAAAAATGTACACCCTGTAGTCGAAAACTGGCGGCTGGGCAAAAAGGGTATCCAGAGATCGAAACCCGAAAGGGCGGTCTAGGCAAAAGTTAGGATTTAAGCGCACGACTATGTCTCGGCCGATCACCTATCTACTTCCGCTACCTCAACATTCGAGATTCAAATATTAAAAATTAATTCACTACTTTCACCACGTAAGGAGATGAGATAGTTGAAATATATGAGTACTAGCATAGTTGAACTTAACGAGATTGTTTCGCATAGCTTCTTCTTTTGGCCATACGCCACCTTTCAAATAAATACAAGTTTCTTTTCTCTTTACAATTTTGTTGTTGTCAGCATAAAGTCCAACGCTTGCTTTGAATGATTATATGCATTTGACAATAAAATTCTAGTCACAAACATGCAAAAAGTAAACATAACAAAGTAATTGCTATAGGCTCCAGGAATTGAGATGACGACGAAAGTCACCAATGCATTTCCCCGCAGAGCATGATCCCCGCAGAGGTGTCACTCACCACAAACCTTCCCCAGCGGAGTAGAGGCGAATCCCGAGCAAAGGAATCCACTCAACTAAAGTTGTGTTACATCAATTTCCAAGCAATAACATTTCATCCCCGGCCGAAGTATAGATCCTCAACAAGATATCTCTCAACAACTCCCCTTTTCTCCAGCAGCAGTATCCAGACCTGAAACTTGGTCAGATAGTGCATCGGAGGAAACCTACATCTTTTATTCCTCAGCCAAAGATGTCGACGGGCTCCAGATCCTTCTACCCCAGTCTCCAAGCAACTATCAAATACTCTCCAGCAGGATTTACATGCAAGATCCCCAACAGAGTACCTCCCACTTCCTCAAATAGGTCTATGTACAGATCCTCAACAACGTGTTTCGATCTCTACCATCCTCAACAAATATCTAGGCCCAAGACTGGTCGATAGTGCATCGGAGGAATCAAAGTTTTTCTCTCGTGTCTCCATCCGTCGGCCCCAAACAAGTCGAACTCAAGCGTAACATCCCTGATCTTCTTCAAGATGGATATGTTTTGAAATACCACAACATCTATCATTCATATATTTCTCATAAAGTCATAATATATGCATATGTCATTCATACACATCACATGCATCATACTTTGCATAAGACTAACAATATTCTATCAAAGTTTCTCTGTTTTCTCCAAAACAGTGAAAATCACTCGACGCAAACAGTCCAAGATTAACCCTAATCCGACGGGAGAACTATCTCGAAGACACCCTAGTTGTCCTCCGACAACGGTCCAGATTAATGCCCGGCCTGACGGCAAACTATCTCGAATAACCCTTGTTGTCCTCGACAGATCCAGATTAATGCCCGAAACTAGACGGAAAACTATCTCGAACGATCACAAGTTATCTCCCAATGTCAGTATGGATCAATACCAAGCACAACAGGAAGCTATCCACATTTTGCCAACTACTATCTCCTCGTAGTAATCAAGACAAGATCTATTCGACTCTTCTTATTATCAACAAGAACTCAGAGTCTAGCGTGATTTACTCATTTGCCTTGATGGCATCTTAAGCCCATTCGATTACTTGTCAACATTTTTCACCTTCTTGTCGCATATTTGGTTAAAACCGATACAAACCAATAACTTCATTCAAAGATGATCACGTAAAGACTCTCTCCGGATGGCATCTTAAGCCCATTTCCTCCTTTCATTTCAAAACGCTCTACAGAGCCTAGCGCATTTTACCACTCCCCAAAGATCGATCTTTCCAGATGGCATCTTAAGCCCATCTCCGGCCTCTATTCAAATAACAATCTCAAGTCTAGCATACGACTCATTCCCAAATAAATCTCCACTTTCCAAATGGCATCCGAAGCCCATTCCCGATCATCACCAAGAAAAGTAAATTTCTGTGTATTTCAAGTGTTCAATCATCTTCTACCTGTGTCACGAAAGGTGAGCATGCCAATCTAACCCTTCTAGTATAAGAAGATTGAACAGGCAGCTGTCATACCCCAAAATTTGCCCTCAAACTTCTCAAGATATTTCATACATCCATGCTCAAGGATTCCTCAAGGGTCGATCGAAACCTCTCCTAGACAATCAACCCAAACTAGGTTTGGTGATTCTCATCAAATGGACTTCCAACATCTCCAATGTTCATCATCCTCCTCATATGCTTCAAAGATTCTCCATGTCAAGTTTCAAGCCTCACAAGTCAAGTTTCTCGCATAATTGCTCGATGGTTGAAAATCAACAGATTGACAAAAGTCAACTGTGGTCAATATAACAAACTTCATGATTCTTGGTCAACATCCTATTTTGAAGTCACATTCATCATTTAATCAAGGGTTGATCATGATTCATCAAGAAAACTCAAGATTTGCTCAAAAGTCAAACTTTCTAAATTAGGTTTCTCAATGAAAAGTCAACCAAACTTTGATCGAGCATAACTTCTTCATACTTTCTCGTAAATTTTCCACCACCTCTTGTTTTGAAGGAAATTCAATTTCTACAACTTCATGTCTCACAAGAATGTTCAAATAATGCTTCATTTGGAAGGTATGGATCAAAACATTACAGTGTCCTTTTCAAAGTCAACAAAAGTCAACTTTGTTTTGAAGATATATTGAGCATGGAAACTCCAATTGAGATGAAACCAAAGAGGTTGGTTAGAGGACTCTTATAGCTTTCCAAAACGTCCAAGAACACTCAAAATGTGGAAAATTGAGCAAATACACCTTGTACAAGGCAATTTTGAAGAAGTGCACAAAGAGAGATACTTGTAAAATCAAAATTTTGCAAATGGGCCTAGTTTTTCTTCATTCAAACTTGTTCCTTTATACAATTAGGAAACATCCAAGCCTAATGCCACGAATTTTAACTTTATTTTTCTATTTAATTTGGATTTTATTCATTTAAATACAAATTAAATTCAAAAATAAAGTATAAAATCAAAATTAATTGCAAATTGATTTTTTCTCATTCTTGGGATCCAAGTAACCCATAAAGGCGGCAAATTTCAAATTATCATGGATTTGGCAAGAATTTGATTGAAATTGATCAAAGATAAGATTTGATTTTGTACAAAATCAAATGATCTTTGCATTGATTAGCCATTATTTGTTCCTCAAATCACCTCAATTTCCATCCATTATAAATATACAATGCATATCACATGAATTGAAACAGTAAAAATTGCCTCAAGAACCCTAACCTAAAAGTCAAAAAATCTTCACAAGCTACTTAACAGCTAGCTCGATTCAGTTGATTCCAAGCATCCCATTGCATTCCTTGAGGTCTTTAGAATCGATCTGCATTTTTACAACATTCAAAACCATCAAGAATCGAAATCCGTAATTCTTTGTTCTTATTTTTCCAAAATCGATTTCCAATTTTCATGCATCATTAACGTGTTTTGTTGTTTGTTTTGTGATTAGAACAAGTTTGAAGCTCGGTAGTTTGATTGAATTTCCATGGCCTAAAACACGAATCACCATTGTTAGGGTTTCGTTTCAATTAGGTTTTTAAAACCAAAATTGACCAAAAGCCAACCACCATCGTGTTCGTAATAATGTTTCCAATCGAACCATGCCCTGAATGTCATTTATATTGCCTGTGTTTGATTTTGAGATTTAGGGACTATAGCGCCGATCGAGGCCGACGCTATCTTTTCAAAAATTCAAAACGAGAACGATGAAGCTTGCGATCCGGGGCAACTGTGGGGTGACACTCATTACAATTCATTCGCTTGCTTTCAAACACAGTATCACCGGTTCGTTGGTAAAGGCAACGCTAGTGAAGGGAATGTCCCGAGTTCGAATCCTACCATGGCAAAGCATTTTTTCACAAGTTTGTATATTTTTCTATTTTCATATTTTATTTTAATACTTTTCATACTATTTAATTTATCTTCATAATTTTTATCATGCATTTAAAAATACAAAAATATTTATTTTTTGCATACATCAGAAAAATGTTTATTTAATTTATAAAATTAAAATATTATTTTTGCATGCATATTTAATTTAATTTTATTTTATCATTTAAATCACTTTTAATTGATTTTTAATTATTAAATTAACTCCAAAAATCCCAAAAATTATTTTAGTATATTAATGTTATTTCCAGATGAAACATTTTTCTCATTCAAAATTACTATTTTTACTAACATTTTCTTATAATTTCAGACGTGATTCAACTCGAGACCTTACTTTCAAACTTTGAGTTCCCTTGCCTTGACCAATCGAGCTAACGGTTTTACCGCTTGAAAACCGAGCGAGTAGAAGAAGAACAAGTGTCACCGCCATACAGACCTCACCAAACTTCATCTCTTTCGCTTTTGAATCTTTTAAACACTTAGCGCTTGCCGCTCGACGCTAAGGCCCCGAAAATTGAAATCACATACACGTAATATAAATGCAGAATACATGTATCAACTCGCTTTCATCCACCGATCACTGGTATGCTTAGTTTCGTCCAATTTTTCTTGTTTAAAGAAACCCTAATTCAAACCCGAAACCCTAGTCATGGTGATTTTCGCCCGTGTCACTAAACGCAATGGGATACCTGCATATGTACAAATAACTATTACAAAGTTATGTCGTTCGGATCAAGAACTGCAGCGCCACTTATCAAAGACGCTTATGGTGACATTATTCCATGACATGATTCAACACGAGATAGAGGTCTACATCGATTTACATGATAGCTCGATCATGCATCAAGAAGAACATCTTGATCATTTGCGTAACTGCTTGATAGGGTCAAGAAGCATGACTTAGACTTAATCCCAACAAGTGCACTTTTGGAGTCGATCCTAAAACTCCTAGGGTTTGTCGTCAGTGGTAAAGGTATTGAGGTTGATTCGCCAAGGTTAAAGCTATTCAAGAGATGCCAAAGGCACGCACCGAGAAGGAATTCGAGGTTTCTCGGCCGATTGAACTACTGTATTCATTGCACATTTAATCGCTACTTGTGAGCCAATCTTCAAGCTACCAAGAAACATCAAGTGGTAGAATGGAAATGACGATCATGATCTCTTTGACAAAATCAAGGAGTACCTCATGTAATCCTCCTATCCCGATGTCACCGCAAGGAAGACCTCTTATCATGTACTGGATAAAGTTAGAGACTTCAATGGGTGTCAGCAACATGACGAGTCTGGTCGAAAGAGCATGCAATATACTACCTTAGCAAAAAGCCACCGATCGTGAAACAAGATACTCACAAATTGAGAAAACTTGCAACGCTTTGGTCAATGTCACCGACTAAGATAGTATATGTTGACTCACACTACCTTGTTGATTTCAAGATGGATCCGATAAAATACATATTTGAGAAACCAGCTCTCCGAAGAATAGCAAGATGGCGATGATCTCAATTTAACACGACATCCAAAGACACTTCTTAAAGCAATCAAAGGAAGTTTAGTAGATCATTTGATCAAGCCATAGATGACATCTATGCAGCTCAATTTCCGATGAAGATGTTTTACTAGTCACATTGTAAAGAACTGTGCCCATTTAAGGACCCGAACAAGGATCCCTAGACCATGGTCTTTGATGGAGCCTCAAACGCACTTGGCAAATGGCATTGGTGCCATCATTATATCCTCGCAGGACACACGCCTTTCACCGCCAGTTATGTTTCAGCACCAACAACATGGCCTACGGTTGCAGATCATGGGTATCAAAGTCGCTATTGACTTAAGAATCAAGTTCTTGCAAGTATATGGAGACTCATTTTGTGATCACCGATTAAGGGCGAGTGAAATAAGCATCCGAATCTCATTTCAGACGAGAGCATGTCCCGAGTTTGATCCCCTACTCAAGAGATCACTTTCAATCACATTCCACGAGAAGAGAATGGCCATGCACGATTGGCTACTATGTCATCTATTTTCAAGGTCGATGGGACAACGAGGCTCCCAGATCATCATTGAGAAGTTCACGAACCAAACAGATTATGAGCTTGATATAGAAGAGAAACCTTGGTATGACGGAAGAGGTATCTTGAGACTCGTGAATATCTCAGCATCCGTCAATGATAAGAAGCTTTTGAGAAGGTTCGTGATCCAAATTCTTCCTCAAGAACGGTATCTTGTACAAGCGCAATCACGACTTGTGTTTACTCTACTGTAGACCTGAAACAAATCGGATATGGTGAACTCGACTTTGTAGGATTTTGTATCCAAATGTGCGGATAGCAAGAGTCGCCACCGACTTTTATTTTTATCCAATTAAGGGAAGGTAAAAGTAATGTAAAAGACCTTCATTAGATTCTCGAATTGAGAATGGTTATGAAAAGGAAGGTATTAGCACCCCTTTCCATCCGTAGTTATCTACGGGCTCTTAGTTACTCTAGATCACTTTTTAAAATTGTTTTCGTGTGTTTGACAAAAATGTTTTGAAGAAAGGCATTTCGCTTTGACTTTGTAATGACTCATGTAGGAGTGTATACAAAGTGTTCTAAATGTTTTTGTTTTGAAAAGAATTTGAACTTTGAAAAAGTGTGTGTGTGAAAAGCATTTGATAGAGCGAGCAACTAAAAGACTTATTTACCCACCTGTAATTGGTCGTTTTGTTGTACTTCTACATTCCTTTAGAATAGCGCTAGCCATACCATTAGTTAGTAGGTAGCTCCATTCGCTGGATGTAAGCGGACATTCGAGGACATCGGATGGTCATAGAAGGCAACCAGGAAGTATCCTAGCACATTCAAGGGACTATCATCATTTTTCAGAGGCGACAATCGAGGGTCAAGATCATGTATTCGGAGGCGACATCGGGTCTTATGATCTTTGTATCAAGGGACTATGATGATTTGTTTGGAAGGCAACCTAGAATACCTCTACGCTCGAGGGACATGACCATTTTGAAATCGAAGGCATCGAGAGAATTACCCTAAGGTGCGTGTGTGAAAGAAGTGTATCAAATTCGAATATATTATCTTGAAGATTAGTGTGAGCTATGTCTAATTATTATCTTGCCATACACGCCTAATTACTAGCAATTGATAAGGTGCGGAAAGTAAAATGCGAATGTAAATGCGAAAGGTAAATCCACGCTATTACATGGCTTTGGGGCGTATACATAATTTAAACTTATGGAAAATAAAACCCTAGATTAAACTATTACAACCCATATGCAATTACATTATTGGAAAATAAAATAAAACGGAAGAATCGTCTCGAATCTGATTAACTCGCATAAAAAGAAGAAATCTGAAAAAATATGAACAAGAGAAAAATGTTAGAAAATGCAAATTTTAATATGGGAAAATTAATATATGCTGGAAATAAGATAAATAAGCTAAAATAATTTTTGGGATTTTTGGCAAAGTTTTAATAATTAAAATGCAATTAAAAGTGAATTAAATGCAAAATTAAAATAAAATAAATATGCAAAAATTATATTTTTAATTTATTAAATTAAATAAAGGTTTTCGAATATAAATGTGAAAATAAAATATTTTTGATAATTTTTAATGCATGAAATAAAAATATGAAAAGAATTAAAATTGATGCAAAATATTAAATAATAAGAAAATAGAAAATAGTTTGCAAACTTGTGAAAATCAAATGCCATGGCCTGGATCGAATCGAGACATTCCTCTCACAAACCCACGCCTTGCCATATGATCCGAACGCATGTCAATGGAACGGAACGGACGATTACAAGCACGCCATGCCTGTTGTCCTTGTTTCCACGCCAAGATCTTCATCTTCAACCTTTGAATTTTTGAAAACATAGCCGGCCTCAAGCGACGCCATAACCAAACGGAATTCTTGATTCTTGATGGTTTGCAACTTGTAAAGGTCCGGATTGACTAAACAATCCAAGGAACACGATGGATGCTCAAAATCGATTAAAATCCACTGAAGCAAGGTCGGATCGCTTCAAGGTCACGGATTTTTGAATTAGGTTAGGTTCTGGAGCAATTTTTTCGTCTCTTGATAGGTATGCATCAATATATGCCGGATGGATTTGGGATTGAATTTGGAAAGAATTAATCAATATTCAATGGAAATCAAATTTGATATTCTCATGAAATCAAATTTTCAAACTTTGTCCAATTTCAATCCAATCTTGCCAAATTTGATCTAATTTCGAAATTGTTGGCATTTATGGGTTGATTGATCACAAGAAAGCAATAAAATCAATCTTCCAATTAATTTTGATTTTATAATTTATTTTAAGATTTAATTTGCATTTAAATGAATAAATTACAAATTAAATAGAAAATAAATCAAAAATTCGTGGCATTGGGCTTGGACATTCCTAATTGCATGAGGAACAAGTTAGGATGAAGAAAAGTAGGCCCATTTGCAAAAGATTTGATTTTTGAAGTATCTCTTTGCATTCTTCCAAAATTGCCCAACTTGTGAATGGTGTAACTTGCTCAATTTTCCACATTTTGAGTGTTCTTGGACTTTTGGAAAGCTCTAAGAGTCCTCTAAACAATGTCTTTGGTCTCATCTCAATTGAGTTACCATGCTCAATATATCTTCAAAACAAAAAGTTGACTTTTGTTGACTTTGAAAATGACCGTAATGTTTTGAGCTATACCTCTCAAATGAAGCATTTTTGGACATTCTTGTGAGACATGAAGTTGTAGAGAATTGAATTTCCTTCAAAATGAGCTTTGTGGAAAATTTCTCGAGAAAGTATGAGAAAGTTATGATCACCAAAGTTCATTGACTTTTCATCTAAACCCTAATTTAGAAAGTTCGACTTTGAGCAAATCTTGAGTTTTCTTGATGAATCATGATCAACCCTTGATCAAATGATGAATGTTACTTCAAAATGAGGATGTTGACCAAAAATCAAGTTTTGACCGTATGTTGACCACGCTGACTTTTGTCCAATACACCCGATTTTCAACCATCCGAGCAATCCTCGAGGAAACTTGACTTGGAGGCTTGAAACTTGACATGGAGAATCTTTGAAGCATATGAGGAGTCATGAAGACCATTGAAGATGTTGGAATCCATCTTGACTTGAGAGATACCAAACCCTAGTTTGGGTTGATTGTCTAGAGAGAGTTTGTCCGACCTCGAGGAATCCTCGAGCATAGATGTATGAAATCTTTTGAGAAGATGGAGGGAAATTTTGGGGTATGACAGCTGCCCCTGCTCAATCTTCTTGTATCGGAGGGTTAGATTGACACGCTTGTCTTCGTGACCGGAGGTAGAAGATGATCGAACACCGAGTACACCCAAAATTTGCACTACCGCTGGGTGGACGATGCGGAACGGGCTTATGATGCCATTTGGAGAAGTTGGATACTACTGGGGATGAGTCGACGCTAGACTCGAGAATGTCGATAGGAGAACCACGGAGATGGGCTTAAGATGCCATCTAGAAAGGTCGATCGGGAGTGAGTCGATGTTAGACTCGTGTTCACTTTGAATGAAGTTATTGGTCTGTATTGATTTTTAACCATATATGCAGATTCGAAGTGAAGAAATGTTGATAAGTAGTCGGAGATGGGCTTAAGATGCCATCCAAGGCAACCGAGTCGACGCTAGACTCAGAGTTGCTGCTGATAATCGAATAAATCTTCACGATTACTCCGAGGAGATTGAGTTGGCAAGAATGTGGATAGCTTCCGCAGTGCATCGGTGTTGATCCATTGCCTATTATCGGAGGATAACGAAAGGTGGTCTTCGGATAGTTTTCCCGGTTCGGGCTTAATCCGGACCACTTCGGAGGACAACCAAGGGCGGTCTTTCGATAGTTTTCCGCTTGCTGGGGCTTAATCCTCGACTCTGGCCAAGTGATCATACTGCTTTGGAGAAAACAAGAGAAACTTTGATAGAATATTCGTTAGTTTTATGCAAAGTATGATGCATGAAGGTATATGAATGACATATGCATGAATTATGACTTTATGAGAAATGTATGGATGATAGATGTTGGATATTTCAAAACATATCCATCTTGAGGAAAATGCGATATTCGCTTGAGGATTTCCATCGCTGGGGAATCGTGTAGGTGAGGACCCCGCTTTGAAAGAGAAGAAGGATATCCCGGATTCCTCCGATGCACTATCCGACCAAGTCTTGGGCCTAGATATTGTGAGGAGGGTAGACCGAGAAGCTCGTTGTTGGAGATCTCAGACCCCGCCGAGGAGAACTGGAGGCGATCCTGGGGACCTTGTATGTAGATCCCGGCCGAGGAAATTTAAGAGGCGCCCACGGGATTCTCGAGTGTAGATCACGGAGAGCATTTGATGGTTGCCGAGACCGGCTAGAAGAGTCTGGAGTCCGCTGTAATCCTCCGGCCGGGAATAAAGGTGTATGTTTCTCCGATGCATTATCCGCCAAGTCTTGTGTCGATACCGGAGAAGGGGAGGATTGAGACACGTCCACCGGGATGAATACTTGGGATGAGGTGTTACCGCTGAGACCGATGTAACATTGCTATTGAGTGGAATCACCGCAGGATTAACATATACTCCACTGGGAGGTTTGTGGTGAGTGACACTTTGTGGGGGATCATGCTCTGGGGAATGCTTTGGTGACTTTCGCCGCCGTCCCAATTCCCCGAGCCCGTAGTAAGTACTTTTGTATGTTCACTTTTCGTATGTTTGTGATTAGATTCTTATTGTCGATGCGATAGTCATTCAAAGCAAACGTTGGACTTATTGCAACAACAATGTAAATTGTAAAGAAGCTTGCATTTATTTGAAAGGTGGCGATGGCCAAGTAGTTTGTGCACAAGAAAGGTAAAAACTATGCGAAACAATCTCTAAGTTCCAACTATGCTAGTACTATATATTTCGACTATCTCATCTCTTGTCGCAGAGAAAGTGAGTAGACCGATCTTCGCCATTTGAACCTTGATGCCGATAGTAGTCTCGAAGCAGTGATCCGAAGAGACATAGTCGACGCTTAAATCCCTAACTTTTGCCTAGACCGCCTTTCTGGTTTTCGCTACCAATGATACCTTTTCCAAGCCGCTTTCGTGTTTTCGACTTGCCGTGTACATGTTTTGTATATATCCTTAATTTTGCCCGAACCTTTGGTTCGCCAGATGCCCTTATTTTTGCCTAGGTCGCCGACCCAGCGGGTCTCTTTTATGCGTAGTATTTTTGACTATGTCTCGCTCAGGTGTGGGAAGTCTTCACCATCCATGGTGCTAAGTATCATAGCTCCGAAAATACCGCCTTGACTACAAACGGTCCCTCATAAGTGGGAGTCCATTTTCCTCGATCACCTCAGGAAGAATGATGCGCTGACTACTAGATCACCGACTGGTAGACTCGTGTTTGACCTTCTTGTTAAATGCCCGATCATTCGCTCGATAACTGCCCATGGCGTATGGACGCGAGTCGCTTCTCATCGATCAAGTTGATCTCGGTCAAGCCGTGTCTCGAACCCAATCGCCTTCACCTAACTCGCCTCCCGGAGGACTCGTTGAGGGTATCTCAACCTCGATGGGTAAGACGGCTTCATACATAAGAGAGAGAAAGGGCTCGTGGATGTTCGTAGAAAGCGATAACCATGAAGAGCAATGGTAACATCTCATGCCAATCTTTGTAAGTCACCGCATCTTCAGATAATCTTCTTAATGTTCTTGTTGGCGGCTTCCATCGCGCCATTCATCTTAGGCCGATATGGAGAAGAATTATGATGTTGATCTTGAATGCAAGTAGTTCTATGATCATCTTATTGTTGAGATTGGAACCATTATCTCGTGATAATCTTTTCGGAGTGCCATACCGATGATAAGATTATGCTTAATGAATCGAGCCACAACATTCTTGGTAACAGATGCATAGAAGTCGCTTCTACCCACTTAGTGAAATAATCTATCCACAAGGACGAAGCGATGTCCATGGAAGTCGTGGGCTTGATCTCCGATCATGTTGATGCCCCACATTGCAAAAGGCCAAGGAGAAGTTAAACATTCTGAGGTACCGAGGTACGTGTACTTTGTCAAAGATAACTGCATTTGTGACAAGATCGAGTTGAAGCGTGACAATGAGATTCGATGCTTCGATCCCACTCGCCCTTAATTTGACTGATCACCAAAGCCGAGTTCCATACACTTGTAAGAACTTGATTCTTAAGTCAATAGCAATTAAGACCCATGATGCACGCCTGTACTCGGCATGTTGTTAGTGCAATCAAACATAATCAAGTGAAAGGCGACGTCCTGTAGGGATGTAATGATGGCGCCAATGCCATTGCCAAGTGAGTTTGAGGCTCCATCAAAACCATAGTCCATCGGGATCCTTGTTCGTGTCCTTCGTCTGGGCCTCGGTTCTTCACAATCAGAATCTAGTAAAACATCTTCGTCTCGAAATTGCATCGCATGTAATCGATAGTCATCTACGGCTTGATGAGCCAAATGATCGCCATTACACTTCCTTTGATCGCTTAAGAAGTGTATCGATGTCATATTCGGTCAAGATCATTTGCCATCTTGCTATTCTTCCGAGAGAGCTGGTTTCTCAAATATGTATTTTATCTGATCCATCTTGGAAATCAATAAGGTAGTGTAGTCAACATATATCGCCTTAGCCTTGAAAGCAGCTTTTAAAGTTGCAGTAAGTTTTCTCGAAATGTGAGTATCTTGTTTACAATGTAAACTTTTTGCTAAGGTAGTATATTGCATGCTCTTTTCGACTGCACTCGCCATGTTGCCCCAAAGACACACCCCATCGAGTTCTCTAATACCAAGTACATGATAAGAGGTCTTCTACAGCGGCATGGATGGGAGGATTCAAGGTACTTTGATTTTGTCGAAAGCGATCCGCAATCGCCATTCCATTCCACTACTTGATATTTCTTTAATAACTTGAAGATTGGCTCACAAGTAGCAGCGATGCAATGAACTGCAATGTAGTTCAATCGCCCAAGAAACCTCCTCGACCTTTCTGCAATGGCGCCGCATCTCGATGGCTTTAACCTTGGCGGGTCAACTCAATACCTCTTCCACCGACTACAAACCCTAGGAGTTTCCTGATCCGACTCCAAAGGTGCACTTGTTAGGATTAAGTCTCACCATACTTCTTCAATCACAAATACCGCAAATGATCAAGATGTTCTTCTTCACCGGATCGAGCTATCATGTCGCCGACGTAGACCTTTATCTCGTGATGAATCATGTCATGAAATAATGTTACCATAAAGACGATAAGTGGCGCTCGATTCTTCAATCCGAACGCATAACCTTGTAGCGTAGTGCCCCACCGTAACGAAAGTAGTCTTCCATGTCTTCGGAGCCATTTTGATCCGATTGTAACCGAGAAACCATCCATGAAGGAGAAAACCTTATGCCGAGCGGTGTTGTCAACCGTAACATCAATATGAGGAAGTGGGAAATCGTCTTTCTGACTCTTTGTTCAGATCTCTCGTAATCCACACACATTCGCATTTTACCATCCTTCGGGCACGGCACCACATTTGCAACCCACTATGGATAGGAGGTAACGCTAAGAAACCCGCATTGAACCGCTTCATAACCTCGCTTTGATCTTCTCTCGACATCTCGTGACGATACGATTTAACCTTCTATTTTACCGAGAAAACCTTCTTTGCTCAATCTGTACCACAATATCAATGTCCAACCTCGCATGTCTTCGTATGTCCAAGCAAAACCTCAACATAGTCTCGTAGCATCCGAACCAACCTTTCTTTAACACTGCTCAAGACCCGCTCCTATCTTGACTCTTTTCGCCTTCACAAGACTAGATTCACAACCTCAACTTGCTCTTCGTGGTGGTCAGATAACTCGCTTCTTCTTGCTGTAGCCCGCAAGTTCTCCGGCACTTCACAATCTTCCTCACTTTCGCCTTCGGCTTGGTAGATCGGATTATCAAGTCATATTTAGCACTAGCATAGTCATATTAACTAGATTCGAGTGATTCTCGCAGTTGTATCACGGTGTGTAAGAAACACATAGCTTTTTGAAGGGGTGATAAAGTAAAAGAAAGAAAACAAACAATTGAATGCAAAAGTCCAACGAATTTATTGAATGAAAATACGCAAACAACAGATAATAACCCTCGCAAACGAGCCATGATGCCCCTGCAAGGCACTAGGCTTTCAAAGTTTATTGTTCAAAACATAAAGAAATACGAAAAGCAAAACAAAACAAGAGCAATTACTCCCGACTAAAGGAGATTGGTATGACGCCTTCGCCTTCAATTGAGCCCATGATCCGCGTTGGAAGATCCACTTGTCGATGTCGGCCGTGTTCGCCTTCTATAGCATGGATTCCACTGGCCGATGCGGAAGGAAGTTGGCCGACGCTCAGGCGATCATCTTCGACCTTGATAGTGAAGCCTAAACCGCCTTGTCGATTTGAAAGGAAGATCGTGGAGTGTCCCCAAACAAGACTACCTCCTTGTTCAACAAAGAGCTTGAGCATCTTTCAATGAGGCCATCCTGCGGAACTTTAGCATCTTCGTGGAGTGACAGGAGAGTTAAGAGGCATGACTGGGTATTGTTTCAAAAGCTTGACAGTATGTTAAAGAATTCACCCTCCATCTCGAGGTATCGGAATGAATGGAGATGACCGACCATATACTCTTCTTCACCACATACCGACAACCTTCCCTTTCACCGGTATTTCAGCATGGGTAGAGGTAATGTACGCCCCATGTATCCAAGGGCCCAAGTAGGTAAGAGTAGGTCGGACGGATGTCCATGACAAAGAAAGTAGAGTCAAAAGTCCGGGAACCGACTTAACAGCAGAGTGAGTTCTCCAAGCACCGCTCGCTTAGAACCATCAAAAGCTCTCACGATTATGTCACGGGTCTCGTAACCAACCCTTCGACATCAAGCCGATCAAAAGCGCCTCTAAGGATATTCAGAGCGTAACCGTATCCACCAAAACATGAGATAACGAGTGCCCTTGCATTCAATGTAGATGCAAGGCTTTGTTGTGTTTCTTTCCTAAGGAGGCAAATCAAGATCGAGAAGCCTAGGCCGTTGTTGGCAGCCGTGCTAGCAATACAAACTTCGAATTGATCGCTGGTAGTGTCTTTACATGAGCATTCTTCGTAAACTTCACCAAGGCATTAGTATGAGCCCTGAGCACAAGAGCAAAGCGAGCATGGAAATCTTGGACTGAGTCTCCTAACTGCTCCACAACATTGTAATCACTTTCTTGATGATCTTCGAATTTCTCCATTTCGTTTGAGGTGTCTTCAAGAACTTCCTTTGGTACTTCGAGGTGATGAGTCACCGGTTCTTTCCTCTAGCTGGGATATTGATTGAGTAGTGGAATGCGAAATGAGTCGCAGTTGTCTTTTGGAGGAGAGATTGAGAGAATACCCTTCCGCTTTGGTCACCTTACGGATCCGTGATGTTGTCAATGTCGTGAATAGAAACTTCAAGAAGAAGATCTTCAATGGTCGAGGGTCTTGCTTGACGCCATGATAGTAAACATCACCCATAGTTCCAAGGGATAGCCTTGTCGAGGAATATGGAACCGGTCTTGAGAAGTGATGATGAGAGGTGCCACCTAGGCATGTAATCGCAGAGGAAATTCTTATTGTGTTAACATCAAGATAGTCTTCGAAATCGTCACCCCATCCGGTCGCCTTAACATCTTCAATAGGAATCTTGTAGCTCGTGTGATGTACTTCACCATGTAATCATACTTTCCACTGGCTGCCCCAAGGTATCCCACACAGATGGTACAGCTCGCTCGCATTGTCAATCTTCAACTTAGACATTTCTTCACACGCTCGACCGGTGGTTTCGTAAATAGTATCTCACTTATCCATCATGCACCGAACACGCCTTCTTAACCAAGCACAACCATCGGTGCATGGGCACCAACGACTCCGCATCCTGGTCGACACCGCCAGCAAATTCTTCTTAATACCATCGAGGAATGGTCAAGTCATCTATGTTGAAAACATAAGTATCGCCACCAACAAAGATTGGAACCCTTGTCATGGGGCATAGCGCGCTGATCACATTCGAGTCTCAACAGAGGATCAAACTCAACTGCTTAGCTTCAATCATATCTTGAATCTTGTTCTTCGAGCCCAACAATCGTCGTCGTGTCCCGGCTATTGGAATGGTAAGCACACTTAGCATTAGGATTGTACTGAGAGGAAGTGTTGACATTCCGAGGAGGATCCTCAAGGTTATCACCTGCATTCAACATGTGTTGCAAGGCTTCATGGCAAAGGCATGTTGATCTTCAGAACTGCCTTCGTTGCCGCCACGCCGTTGTCCCACCGAGGTGTGCCGATGCGGATCGAGATCACAACCGCCCCTACGATTGAGCGCGGTCGGTCTTGGCTCGGCTTTTCCGACCATACACAAGATTAGATTCCTTCTTACCACCAAAAGATCTCTTCAAAGATTTGATGATGACTCTACCGAATCTTTCCACTCTTGATACCACCATGCGCTACCACAATATCAACTCGTGAATCCGATGAGGAATTTCCAATCGATGATTGAAGAACGGGCCTCGTTGTTCCCATAAACATATCAACCAACTCCCTATTGGACAAGGGTGGTTGACTCACCGCTAGATCTCTCCACTCGAGCATACTTTGAACTTCTCACGACCCATAGACATGCTTTGTAGTTGCATGCAGTGGGTGTCAACTCAAGATTGTACTCATATCGTTCAGAAAGCATCACCAAATCACCCAAGTACGGATACGGTCATTCTCTAGTCGATAGTACCACTCCAATCGAGTTCCACAAACCTCTTGAAAATAGGCATCCACAACTTTCGTCATCGCTGGGATTGATCTTCCGACATAGGACTTCAAATGCCTTTTAAGGTGACATGCCATCATACTTGGAAAAGTTGGAACTTTGAACTGGGAGGATCACAACACTGTGGACTAGACTCGATCATCAAAATTCAAATGACATTTTCGTGTTTTCCACAAGATTCAGACGGCTTCAAGTTGTTTGTACTTGTCATCCTCATCGTAGTGTTGGCTATAATCGTAATGGTCCTCCTCCTCCTTTCTTTGGTCACGCTGCCACCTTCATCACCCTTGGTACTCCGGCATGGACACTTCCTTCGAGAGCTCGATCCGATCGACCACTTTAGGACCCCTTTGAAACGCTCTACCCATGTCGAGGAGACCAACAACTTTCTTCTTCTTGTTGATGAGCTTCTTCAGATCTTCTTGGCCTTGGACCAAGTTGGTGAACATCAAACCGAGCATTCGAGCTCGAGATCTTTGACAGTCTGTTCAAGAGCCATTTCTGCTAAAATAAATAGCGAGCAAATGAGAAAACCAATCTCCAATGTACCTGTGATGCAATGTTATGATATGCTATGCGATGTTTATGCAAATGCAATGCAATGTTTTCAAGGACCTTAGAGATTTAAATTTGTTAAACAAGCAATGAACAAACATTTATTAGTACTTTTTCATTATTCTTTATTCTTTTTAAGTACAAGAGATAGTTCAAAACAATAAAAGAAAACATAAAACATCCTAAAGCTCTAAGTCTCCCATGGGCGCCTCTGGTGCCGATGTGGCTGATGTTTCGCCTCGTGAAGTAGCTTTGTCAACTCTAGCACTTTCTTCTCGCTTGCATAACATCGAGTTTCAAAGGTATCCTCTTCTTTGTGAATCCAGATCTCTTCAAGTCTTCAAGATCGTAGGCATGTCGATGGAGAACAAGATAGGTACGCCACCTATAGCAACAGTTCCATAATTACCGTAAAACAAAGTGAATGGCATCATGAGGTTTTGAGCTCGAGCTCGCACCCATTTGAGGTAAGGTTCCCAAGGAATGGAGTTCGGTGCCCCAAAGTCTTGGTATCGCCTTTTTACCATGCCCCAAGCATGTATAAACCTTCGCTTGCACTCGAGATCGTGATTGTAGTCGAACACAACATCTTGGAGAAGCATATCATGTGGACCATCTCTTCGAGCAAAACCAAACCGACGAGAGCTAGAGAAGGTTGTAAGTAATACCTCCCTTATACCAAGGAGTGGTACATTAGGGAATTCTCCACAACGCTCAATGAATGTGAAACTTTTGAGAGAAAAGATTCCAACGGATATCCGAATGAGAGAGTGACATCATCCTTTGAGACCATCTCAACCTTTGGTCATTCTTCAAATCGATGGAGGAAGGTGCAAATAAACCACCTTGAAAGTAACGATACAACACATGAGAGTTCCTTGTCGCTTAGTAGTACGAGTGTGGAGAGAATGTAGGATGTCTCCAAGTAAAGTAGGCATCGGATCGGGTAAGAAACAACTTGATGGCTTGACATCTATGAATTGATCCGAGTTAGGAATAGAACCAAACCATAGATTAGCAAGGCCACAATGTCTTCAAATGCATGGAAATTCATAACTTTGAGGAATTCTCGCTTCTTAATTAAGAACTTGGAAAGTAAACCCTTAACTCCACTTCTAGTTTCCCAATTGGCTTCAATGTCTCGAGCGCTTAAGATGTAAGGTCGATGTAATGTCTTCATTTAGGAACCTTTTCTAAACCGTGAATGGCATTTGGTCAAGAATAGGTACCCCAAGTAGTTTAGAGAACTCTTCCAAGGTAGGAACCAATCGATAACTGGAATGTAAAGCAATGGTGCTTCGGATCAAAGAACCGAATAGACATGCATCATATCTTCTTCAAAACCGAGATAACCAAATCAAGTAGATAACCATGTCTTTGATGAACCGAGCATGGTCGGAATTTCAAACCAATTTTTGAGTTGAGAAGGATACCCATGAAGTTGATTCGGATAGTCTTTCTAGAAGCCATAATCCCTACAAAAGAGCAAAGATAAACCTAGGTCCTTGAAATAGTTAGAAATGATATGCAATGCAAATGATGTCATGATGTCATGTTTAGCACACACAAACAATTCACACAATGAGCCTAGGTTTAAGGCTTGCATGAGGTATAGGTGATTACCCTACCAAAATTTTGAGTTGGTTCATCCTGTCCTATAATAGTAACCGGTTCTAGGAATCTCACATCACGATCTTCTCGTAGGCGCTTATTTCAATACGACGCCAAGTGGTCGATCGAAAATGTCCCAAAAGTCTAATCTCAATGAGCGTAGCATCGAGTATCAACCAACCTTGGTCTACACCAAAGTCGGCCATCTCACTACCTTCTAATGGCCAAGATGGGTCAATTAAGGTTCTAAAAGTTTAGTTAGCGCTTGATGACACCACGCAGAAGCCAAATACTATCTTCAACTTGGGAATGAAGAGTATCGGACAACCAAAGTGTCACGCTAACGTAGCCATCATGTTGACCGCGTAGTTATACGCCTAGCGGTCGCGATGATCTAATGCTACTTACCTAAAAGGAAACCCGGGTCCGGGTGTAGGATCCCCCAACAATATAATACCCAAGCAACCCTTAAAGATAAAGCATACAAGTCAAACAGAAAGCATTAAAGGTTATCTAGAAATCCCTAAGGCAATTCTCTCTTTATTCCTGATCCTCACAGAGTCGCCAGCTCGGATACTTGAACCCGACTTTGTAGGATTTTGTATCCAAATGTGCGGATAGCAAGAGTCGCCACCGACTTTTATTTTATCCAATTAAGGGAAGGTAAAAGTAATGTAAAGACCTTCGTTAGATTCTCGAAGTTCGAGAATGGTTATGAAAAGGGAAGGTATTAGCACCCCTTTCCATCCGTAGTTATCTACGGGCTCTTAGTTGCTCTAGATCACTTTTTTAAAATTGCTTTCTGTGTGTTTGACAAAAATGTTTTGAAGAAAGGCATTTCGCTTTGACTTTGTAATGACTCATGTAGGAGTGTATACAAAGTGTTCGGAAATGTTTTTGTTTTGAAAAGAATTTGAACTTTGAAAAAAGTGTGTGGTGTGAAAAGCATTTGATAGAGCGAGCAACTAAAAGACTTATTTACCCACCGTAATTGGTCGCTTTGTTGTACTTCTACATTCCTTTAGAATAGCGCTAGCCATACCATTAGTTAGTAGGTAGCTCCATTCGCTGGATGTAAGCGGACATTCAAGGGACATCGGATGGTCATAGAAGGCAACTTGTAGGAAGTATCCTAGCACATTCAAGGACTATCATCATTTTCAGAGGCGACAATCGAGGGTCAAGATCATGTATTCGGAGGCGACATCGTGGGTCTTATGATCTTTGTATCAAGGGACTATGATGATTTGTTTGAAGGCAACGTGCAGAATACCTCTACGCTCGAGGGACATGACCATTTTGAAATCGAAAGGCATCGAGAGAATTACCCTAGGGTGCGTGTGAAAGAAGTGTATCAAATTCGAATATATTATCTTGAAGATTAGTGTGAGCTATGTCCAATTATTATCTTGCCATACACGCCTAATTACTAGCAATTGATAAGGGTGCGGAAAGTAAAATGCGGAATGTAAAATGTGGAAAGGTAAATCCTACGCTATTACATGGCTTTGGGCGTATACATAATTTAAACTTATGGAAAATAAAACCCTAGATTAAACTATTACAACCCATATGCAATTACATTATTGGAAAATAAAATAAAACGGAAGAATCGTCTAATCTGATTAACCTGCATAAAAAGAAGAAATCTGAAATGCAATATGAATCGAACAAGAGAAAAATGTTAGAAAATGCAAATTTTAATATGGGAAAATTAATATATGCTGGAAATAAGATAAATAAGCTAAAATAATTTTTGGGATTTTTGGCAAAGTTTTAATAATTAAAATGCAATTAAAAGTGAATTAAATGCAAAATTAAAATAAAATAAATATGCATGCAAAATTATATTTTTAATTTATTAAATTAAATAAAGGTTTTCAGAATATAAATGTGAAAATAAAAATATTTTTGATAATTTTAATGCATGAAATAAAAATATGAAAAGAATTAAAATTGATGCAAAAATATTAAATAATAAGAAAAATAGAAAATAGTTTGCAAACTTGAAAATCAAATGCCATGGCTGTGGATCGAATCGAGACATTCCTCTCACAAACCCACGCCTTGCCATCTTCCGAACGCACGTGTCAATGGAACGGAACGGACGGATTACAAGCACGCGTCATGCCCTGGTTGCCTTGTTTCCGCGCCAAGATCTTCATCTTCAACCTTTTGAATTTTTGAAAACATAGCGTCGGCCTCAGTGCGACGCTATAACCCCGAAACTGGAATTCCTTGATTCTTGATGGTTTTGCAACTTGTAAAGGTCTGGATTGACTCTAAACAATCCAAGGAACACGATGGGATGCTCAAAATCGATTAAAATCCACCGAAGCAAGGTGGATTGCTTGAAGGTCACGGATTTCTTGAATTAGGTTAGGGTTCTTGGAGCAATTTTTTCGTCCTCTCTTGATAGGTATGCATCAAGTATATATGCTGGATGGATTTGGGATTGAATTTGGAAAGAATTAATCAATATTCAATGGAAATCAAATTTGATATTCTCATGAAATCAAATTTTCAAACTTTGTCCAATTTCAATCCAATCTTGCCAAATTTGATCTAATTTCAAATTGCGGCATTTATGGGTTGATTGATCACAAGAAAGCAATAAAAATCAATCTTCCAATTAATTTTGATTTTATAATTAATTTTAAGATTTAATTTGCATTTAAATGAATAAATTACAAATTAAATAGAAAAATAAATCAAAAATTCGTGGCATTGGGTTTGGACATTCTTAATTGCATGAGGAACAAGTTAGGATGAAGAAAAAGTAGGCCCATTTGCAAAAGATTTGATTTTTTGAAGTATCTCTCTTTGTGCATTCTTCCAAAATTGCCCAACTTGTGAATGGTGTAACTTGCTCAATTTTCCATATTTTTGAGTGTTCTTGGACTTTTTGGAAAGCTCTAAGAGTCCTCTAAACAATGTCTTTGGTCTCATCTCAATTGAAGTTACCATGCTCAATATATCTTCAAAACAAAAAGTTGACTTTTGTTGACTTTGAAAATGACCAGAATGTTTCGAGCTATACCTCTCAAATGAAGCATTTTTGGACATTCTTGTGAGACATGAAGTTGTAGAGAATTGAATTTCCTTCAAAATGAGCTTTGGTGGAAAATTTCGAGAAAGTATGAGAAAGTTATGATCAACAAAGTTCGCTTGACTTTTCATCTAGAAACCCTAATTTAGAAAGTTTGACTTTTGAGCAAATCTTGAGTTTTCTTGATGAATCATGATCAACCCTTGATCAAATGATGAATGTTACTTCAAAATGAGGATGTTGACCAAAAATCAGAAGTTTTGACTGATGTTGACCACAGCTTGACTTTTGTCCAATACACCCGATTTTCAACCATCTGAGCAATTGCCTGAGGAAACTTGACTTGTGAGGCTTGAAACTTGACATGGAGAATCTTTGAAGCATATGAGGAGGCATGAAGACCATTGAAGATGTTTGAAATCCATCTTGACTTGAGAGATACCAAACCCTAGTTTGGGTTGATTGTCTAGAGAGAGTTTGTCGATCAACTCTTGAGGAATCCTTGAGCATAGATGTATGAAATCTTTTTGAGAAGATGGAGGGCAAATTTTGGGGTATGACAGGAACGTATCATGGAAGAATTACACGAAGGCGCATTTGGTACTCACTCCAGTGGACATACGATGGCAAAGAAGATTCTGAGAACAGGTTACTATTGGTCCACCATGGAAGCTGATTGTCACCGCTATGCTCGATCTTGTCACAAATGCCGATTTATGCCGACAAAGTGCACACCTCCAGACTCGAATGTTCTAACAGCTCCTTGGCCTTTGCAATGTGGGCATTGACATGATCGGAGAAATCAAGCTTGCCCAACGGACATCGCTTCATCCTTGTGGCAATCGACTATTTCACCAAGTGGGTAGAAACACTCGTCGATCGTTACCAAGAATGTTGTGGCTCGACTCATCAAACATAATCTTATCTGTCGGTATGGCACTCCTGAGAGGATTATCACAGATAACGGCTCTAATCTCAACAATAAGATGATCACCGAACTCTGCACGCAGTTCAAGATCAAGCATCACAATTCTTCTCCCTATCGGCCTAAGATGAATGGCGCAGTGGAAGCCGCCAACAAGAACATTAATAAGATTATACAGAAGATGACAGTGACTTACAAAGATTGGTATGAGATGTTACCATTTGCTCTTTATGGTTATCGAACTACAGTACGAACATCAACAGGGGCAACCCCCTTCTCTCTTGTATACGGTATGGAAGCAGTCCTACCCATCGAGGTTCGGATACCTCAACCGTAGTCCTCCAGACGCAGAAGTTAGGCGAAGACGATTGATCTGCACCCACCTTGACCAGATTAACTTGATTGATGAGAAACGACTCGCATCCATCTGCCATGGACAAATCTATCAGAAGCGAATGATCAGAGCATTTAACAAGAAGGCCAAGCACCAAGTCTACCAAGTCGGTGATCTAGTAGTCAAGCGCATCATTCTTCCACAAGGTGATCCTGTGGGCAAATGGACTCCCACCCATGAGGGACCATTTGTAGTCAAGACAGATTTTCCGACGAAGTTATGATACTTAGCACCATGGATGGTGAAGACTTCCCACACCGTGAACGCAGACATAGTCAAAAATACTACGATAAAGAGACCCGCTAGGTCGATCGACCTAGGCAAAATAAGGGCATCCCGGCAACCAAAAGGGTTCGGGAAAAGTTAAGGATATATACAAAAAAAATGTACACCCGGCAAGTCGAAAACCCGCAAAGGCGGCTTGGGCAAAAAAGGGTATCCCGGTAGACTGAAAACCCGAAAGGGCGGTCTAGGCAAAAGTTAGGGATTTAAGCGTACGACTATGTCTCGGCCAGATCACCTATCTACTTCCAGACTACTCTCAACATTCGAGATTCAAATGGCGAAAATTAATTCACTCACTTTCTACTGACAGCAAGGAGATGAGATAGTTGAAATATATGAGTACTAGCATAGTTGGAACTTAACGAGATTGTTTCCGCATAGCTTTTCTTTTCTTTTAGGCCATACGCCACCTTTCAAATAAATACAAGTTTCTTTCTCTTTACAATTCTTGTTGTTGTCGTTTGCATAAAGTCCAACGTTTGCTTTGAATGATTATATGCATTTGACAATAAAAATCTAGTCACAAACATGCAAAAAGTAAACATAACAAAGTAATTGCTATAGGCTCCAGGAATTGAGATGACGACGAAAGTCACCAATGCATTTCCCCGCAGAGCATGATCCCCGCAGAGGTGTCACTCACCACAAACCTTCCCCAGCGGAGTAGAGGCGAATCCCCGAGCAGTGAATCCACTCAACTAAAGTTGTGTTACATCAATTTCCAAGCAATAACATTTCATCCCCGGCCGAAGTATAGATCCTCAACAAGATATCTCTCAACAACTCCCCTTTTCTCCAGCAGCAGTATCCAGACCTGAAACTTGGTCAGATAGTGCATCGGAGGAAACCTACATCTTTTATTCCTCAGCCAAAGATGTCGACGGGCTCCAGATCCTTCTACCCCAGTCTCCAAGCAACTATCAAATACTCTCCAGCAGGATTTACATGCAAGATCCCCAACAGAGTACCTCCCAGACTCTCCCCAGCAGGGTCTATGTATGAGATCCTCAACAACGTGTTTCTCGATCTCTACCATCCTCAACAAATATCTAGGCCCAAGACTTGGTCAGATAGTGCATCGGAGGAATCAAAGTTTTCTTTCTTCTCAGGGTCTCCATCCGTTCCGTCCCCAAACAGAAGTCAGAAATCCTTAAGCAGAACATCTGCATCTTCTTCAAGATGGATATGTTTTGAAATACCACAACATCTATCATTCATATATTTCTCATAAAGTCATAATATATGCATATGTCATTCATACACATCGTCATGCATCATACTTTGCATAAGACTAACAATATTCTATCAAAGTTTCTCTTGTTTTCTCCAAAACAGGTGAAAATCACTTCTGACGCAAACAGGTCCAAGATTAATACCCGAATCCAGACGGGAGAACTATCTGAAAGACCACCCTAGTTGTCCTCCGACAACTGGTCCAGGATTAATGCCCGAAGCCAGACGGCAAAACTATCTGAACAACCGCCCTTGTTGTCCTCCGACAACAGATCCAGGATTAATGCCCGAAACTAGACGGGAAAACTATCTGAACGATCACAAGTTATCCTCCGATAACAGGCATTGGATCAATACCCGAAACACAACAGGGAAGCTATCCACATTTTGCCAACTACTATCTCCTCAGAGTAATCAGCACGAAGATCTATTCTAACTCCTTCTTATTATCAACAGCAACCGCAGAGTCTAGCGTACGACTCAGTTGCCTTGGGTGGCATCTTAAGCCCATCTCCGATTACTTGTCAACATTTTTCCACCTTCAGAATGCTGCATATTTGGTTAAAAAACCCGATACAAACCAATAACTTCATTCAAAGATGATCACGAAAGACTCCCTCCGGATGGCATCTTAAGCCCATTTCCCTGCTCCTTTCATTTCCAAAACGTCTACAGAGCCTAGCGTACGGCTCACTCCCCAGCATCGATCTTTCCAGATGGCATCTTAAGCCCATCTCCGCCAGTTCCCCTATTCAAATAACAATCTCAAGTCTAGCATACGACTCATTCCCCAGCGAAATCTCCAGCTTCTCCAAATGGCATCTGTAAGCCCATTCCCGCATCATCAGCCAGCAGCGAGTGCAAATTTTCAGGTGTACTCAAGTGTTCAATCATCTTCTACCTCCAGGTCACGAAAGGTGAGCATGCCAATCTAACCCTTCTAGTATAAGAAGATTGAACAGGGGCAGCTGTCATACCCCAAAATTTGCCCTCAAACTTCTCAAGATATTTCATACATCCATGCTCAAGGATTCCTCAAGGGTTGATCAGACAAACCCTCTCCTAGACAATCAAACCAAACTAGGGTTTGGTGATTCTCAGATCAAAATGGACTTCCAACATCTCCAATGTTCATCATCCCTCCTCATATGCTTCAAAGATTCTCCATGTCATGTTTCAAGCCTCACAAGTCAAGTTTCCTCAGACAATTGCTCAGATGGTTGAAAATCAGTTGTATTGGACAAAAAGTCAACTGTGGTCAACATACAGTCAAACTTCATGATTCTTGGTCAACATCCTTATTTTGAAGTCACATTCATCATTTAATCAAGGGTTGATCATGATTCATCAAGAAAACTCAAGATTTGCTCAAAAGTCAAACTTTCTAAATTAGGGTTTCTTTGTGAAAAGTCAACTGAACTTTGACTGATCATAACTTTCTCATACTTTCTCAGAAATTTTCCCACCAAAGCTCATTTTGAAGGAAATTCAATTCTCTACAACTTCATGTCTCACAAGAATGTTCAAAAAATGCTTCATTTGGAAGGTATGGATCAAAACATTACAGGTCCTTTTCAAAGTCAACAAAAAAGTCAACTTTTGTTTTGAAGATATATTGAGCATGGAAACTCCAATTGAGATGAAACCAAAGAGGTTGGTTAGAGGACTCTTATAGCTTTCCAAAACGTCCAAGAACACTCAAAAATGTGGAAAATTGAGCAAAATACACCTTGTGCAAGTTGGGCAATTTTGAAGAAGTGCACAAAGAGATACTTGTAAAATCAAAATTTTGCAAATGGGCCTAGTTTTTCTTCATTCAAACTTGTTCCTTATACAATTAGGAACATCCAAGCCCAATGCCACGAATATTAAATTTATTTTTCTATTTAATTTGGATTTTATTCATTTAAATACAAATTAAATTCAAAAATAAAGTATAAAATCAAAATTAATTGCAAATTGATTTTTTCTCTCATTCTTGGGATCCAAGTAACCCATAAAGGCTGGCAAATTTCGAAATTATCATGGATTTGGCAAGAATTTGATTGAAATTGATCAAAAAAGATAAGATTTGATTTTGTACAAAATCAAATGATCTTCGCATTGATTAGCCATTATTTGTTCCTCAAATCAGCTCAATTTCCATCCATTATAAATATACAATGCATATCACATGAATTGAAACAGAAAAATTGCCTCAAGAACCCTAACCTAAAAGTCAAAAATCCGTGCTTCACAAGCTACTTGCAGCCACAGTTCTAGCTCGATTCAGTTGATTCCAAGCATCCCATTACATTCCTTGAGGTCTTTAGAATCGATCCAGACCTTTACAACATTCAAAACCATCAAGAATTGAGAAATCCAGAATTCGGTTTGTTCTTATTTTTCCAAAATCGATTTCCAATTTTCATGCATCATTAACGTGTTTTGTTGTTTGTTTTGTGATTAGAACGAAGTTTGGAAGCTTTCTGGGTAGTTTGATTGAATTTCCATGGCCTAAAACACGAATCACCATTGTTAGGGTTTTCGGTTTCGAATTAGGGTTTCCTTAAAACGGAAAAATTGGACCAAAAGCCAACCACCATCGTGTTCAGAACAATGTTTCCAATCGAACCATGCCCTTGAATGTCATTTATATTGCCTGTGTTTGATTTTGAGATTTGCAGGGACTATAGCGTCGCACTGAGGCCGACGCTATCTTTTCAAAAATTCAAAACGAGAACGATGAAGCTTGGCGCGTGATCTGGGGCAATCAGGGGGTGACACTCGTGTTTACAAGCCATTCGCTCCATTTTCTAAACACGTGTGCACGCTGGTTCGGTTGGTAAAGGCAGCGCGTTGTGAAGGGAATGTCCTGAGTTCGAATCCCAGCCATGGCAAAGTATTTTTCACAAGTTTGCATATTTTTTCTATTTTCATATTTTATTTTAATATTTTTCATACTATTTAATTTATCTTTCATAATTTTTATCATGCATTTAAAAAATACCAAAAATATTTTTTTTTTTTTTGCATACACATCAGAAAAATGTTTATTTAATTTATAAAATTAAAAATATTATTTTTGCATGCATATTTAATTTAATTTCTATTTTATCATTTAAATCACTTTTAATTGATTTTTAATTATTAAATTAACTCCAAAAAATCCCAAAAAATTATTTTAGCATATTAATGTTATTTCCAGCATGAAAACATTTTTCTCATTCAAAAATTACTATTTTTACTAACATTTTCGTCTTATTCAATTTCCTCGTATTTCCTGATTTTCATCTGTTTACAGGTTATACCGTTTCGGACGATTTTTTATCGCTTTCTTTTCATATTATGTAATTGCCTATGGGATGTAATAGTTTAATTAGGGCTTTTATTTTCCGAACTTTTCAATTATGTATCTGCCCCAAAGCCATGTAATAGCGTAGGATTTATCTTTCCGCACTTTACATTTTCGCAATTTAATTTCCGCACCCTATAAACTGCTAGTAATTAGGCGTGTATGGCAAGATAAAATTGAACATAGCTCACTCTAATTTTCAAGATAAAATATCTAGAATCAACACACTCTTTCACACATGCACCCCTTAGGGTAATTCTCTCTCGTTGCCTTTACGAATTCAAATGGTCCAGTCCCTCGAACGTAGAGGTATCCTTGCACCGTTGCCTTCAAAACAAATCATCATAGTCCCTTCGATACAAAGATCATAGACCCACGATGTCGCCTACGAATACATGATCTTGACCCTCGATTGTCGCCTACGAAAAATGATGATAGCCCCTTCGAATGTGCTAGGATACTTCCTACAAGTTGCCTTCTATGACCATACGACGTCCCTTCAAATGTCCCGCTTACATCCAACGAATAGGGTTACCTACCAACTAATGGTATGGATAGCACTATTCTAAAGGAACGTAAATAGCACGAAAACGACCAATTCTGAGTAGGTAATAAGACTTTTAGTTGCTTGCTCAATCAAATACTTTTCACACCACACACTTTTGTCAAAGTTCAAACTCTTTTCAAAACAAAACATTTCCGAACACTTTGTATACATTCCTACATGAATCATTACAAAGTCAAAGCGAAATGCCTTTTCAAAAACATTTTTGTCAAACACACAGAAAGCACAATTTTAAAGTGATCTAAGAGCAACTAAGAGCCCGTAGATAACTACGGATGGAAAGGGGTGCTAATACCTTCCCTTTTCATAACATTCTCCCTTACTCAAAATCTAACGAAGGTCTTTTCTGTACTTTCTACCTTCCCTTAATTGGATAAAAGAAAAGTCGGTGGCGACTCTTGCTATCCGCACATTTGCGATACAAAAACCTACAAAGTCAGTTCACCGACACACGCCTGGAAAATTTATGGGAACCGGATCACCCAGCAGAACCGGTTCCAAAGAAAAATTAGTTTTCTTTGAAAAAAATGAACTGGGAACCCGGTTTCTCCCCAGGACTAACCGGTTCCCAGCAACCCAGAATGTTCCTTTTCTGGTTTTTATACCAGGAACCCGGTTCCTCCCACATGGGAACCGGTTCCTGCGACCTGCAGAACCAAAATTATGCAGTTTTGACAGAATTATGCATACCAATTCAATTCCTATCAATCCCACACGAACCCAACATTCAAACACAATATAATTGCATAATCCAGAAGAATATGCAATATAACATACTCTGATCATTCCTAATGATCCTATAACACACTAATTACTCAATTCTACACATTCCGACACAAAATTGGGATAATTCTATGAAAACCTAGAATTACTAAATTGAGAATTCTTAACATACTAAGATCAATTCTATTGCAATCAAAACTGGTAAGGCATGTTAATCAATCGAAATCACCCCTTACCTTGTGGGTTCTTCGAATTCCGGCAACTTTCACTCTTTTCCTCTTTCTCTTCTCTTCTCCAATGTTACGATTGATGAAAAACCTTCTATTCTTCTTTTTCCTTCTTTTCCCTTTTATTATTCCTTTTATTATTCCAATAAATAAAATACAATAATAATTAGGATAGGTAGAGTATTTTACTCGTCACACCCCCCATTACTCCTCACACTCCCAACTCCTCCTTTCATTTATTTAATTAATTAATTCCAAAAATTCAAAATATTAATAATTAAACTCTAATTAAATTAATAATTAAAATTCTAATTATTTTAAATATTGAATTATTTGGAGTGTCACAACTCTCCCTTACTAAAAAGAGTTTCCGTCCTCGAAAACATACCTTAGACGAAAAGTTCGGGATACGAGTCCTTCATCCGACTCTCCAGTTCCCAAGTAATATTTCCACCTACTGGTCCTCCCCAAGCTACTTTCACCAGTGCTATCTCTTTACCTCGCAACTGTTTCAACTTCCGGTCCTCAATTCTCGCAAGTAATGCCTCAACAGTCAAATTCTCTCGTACCTGTATATCATCTACCTGAATCTCATGAGACGGATCAGCAATGTACTTCCTCAACTGAGATACATGGAAAACATCATGCAAATTTGCAAGTGACGGCGGTAAGGCAATCTGATACGCAACCTTCCCCACTCTCTTGGTAATCTGAATCGGACCAATAAAACGTGGGGTCAACTTCTTTGACTTCAAAGCTCGACCAATACCAGTCATCGGAGTAACTCGCATAAACACATTTTCTCATTTACTAAACTCAAGATCTTTCCTCCTCTTATCGTGATAACTCTTCTGACGACTCTGAGAAGCTCTCATCTTCTCCTGAATCATTTTAATCTTTTCTGAGGTTTATTGGACAATTTCTGGTCCAATCATAGCACTCTCTCCAGATTCATACCAACACAACGGTGTCCGACACCTCCTACCATACAATGCCTCAAACAGAGCCATACCAATACTCGAATGAAAACTATTGTTGTAGGTAAACTCAATCAATGGTAAGTAGCTATCCCAAGCTCCACCTTTCTCTAACACACAAGCTCTTAACAAATCCTCTAACGACTGAATCGTTCTCTCCGTCTAACCATTTGTCTGCGGATGATAAGCAGAACTCAATCGCAACTTAGTACCCAAAGCTTCTTCCAATCCCATCCAGAACTTAGATGTAAACCTCGGATCTCGATCCGACACAATACTATAAGGAATACCGTGCAAACTTACAATTTTCTCCACATACAACTCTGCCAACCTCTCCATAGGATAATCCATTCTTATCGGAATAAAGTGAGCAGATTTTGTCAATCGATCAACAATAACCCAGATAGAATCACAATTCTTCACTGTCCTCGGCAAACCAGACACAAAATCCATAGAAATGCCATCCCATTTCCATTCCAGATCAAACAACGGTTCCATCAATCTTGACGGTTTCTGATGTTCGATTTTCGACTTTTGACAATCCAAACAAGCATACACAAACTCAGCAATTTCCTTTTTCATTCCAGGCCACCAAAACAACTTCTTCAAATCATGATACATTTTAGTAGCACCAGGATGAATACTCAACCCACTACGATGTCCTTCTTCCAAAATACTCTTTCTAATCTTGGCAACATCCGGAACACACACCCTATCACCATATCTCATAACACCATTCTCGTCAATTCGGAACTCACCTCCTTGACCCTGGTTGATCAATGTCAATTTATCAACTAAACCAACATCAGATTTCTGTCCCTTTCAAATTTCTTCCAGAATACCACTAGTCAGCTTCAACATTCCCAATTTCACACTATTAGAAGTAGTCTCGCACACCAAACTAAAATCTATGAATTGTTCAACTAAATCTAATTCGCGAATCATTAACATAGACATATGCAAGGACTTCCTACTCAAAGCATCCGCAACAACATTTGCCTTACCAGTCAGGATGGTAATTCAAACCGAAATCGTAATCCTTCAAAAATTCTAACCACCTTCTTTGCCTCATGTTGAGCTCTTTCTGATTAAAGAGATACTTCATACTCTTGTGATCGCTGAATATCTCAAATCGAGAGCCATACAAGTAGTGCCTCTATAATTTTAAAACAAATACCACTGCTGCCAATTCTAAATCATGAGTCGGATAATTCCTTTCATGAACCTTCAATTTTCTTGAAGCATAAGCCACAACCTACTTATCTTGCATCAACACACCACCTAAACCCATCAATAACGCATCACAATACACAACAAAGGACTTCGCCGGATTCGGCAAAATCAAGATCGGAGCACTAGTCAACCTCCTCTTCAACTCTTGAAATCCTTTCTCACATTCAGCATCCCAAACAAACACCTGACCCTTTCTGGTCAACTTAGTCAATGACAACGCTAATTTGGAAAATCCTTCAATGAACTTCATATAATAACTTGCAAGACCAAGAAAACTACGGATCTCAGAAGAATTCTACGGCGCTTCCCACTGAGATACCGCTTCTACCTTCGTAGGATCAACATCAATTCCATTCTTGGAAATTACATGGCCAAGAAAACTCACTTCACTTAACCAGAATTCACATTTGGACAACTTCGCATAAAGCTTCTTCTCTTTCAACAATTCCAATACAACTCTGAGATGCTCTGCATGCTCTTCATCACTCTTTGAATAGATCAAAATGTCATCAATAAATACCACCACGAACTTATCAAGATACGGATGAAATATCATGTTCATATACTCCATGAAAACACCAGGTGCATTAGTAACTCCAAACGGCATAACAGAATACTCATAATGTCCATACCTCGTTCTAAATGCAGTTTTCTGAATATCCTCCGTCTTCACACGAATCTGATGACATCCCGACCTCAGATCAATCTTACTGAATACACAAGCTCCAACTAGTTGATCCATCAAATCATCAATCCTCGGCAAAGGATACCGATTCTTGATTGTAACTTTGTTCAACTACCTGTAATCAACACATAATCTCATTGAGCCTTCTTTCTTCTTAACCAACAACACTGGAGCACCCCACGGCGAAACACTAGGACGAATAAACTTCTTCTCAAGTAACTCTTCCAACTGCTTCTTCAATTCAGCTAATTCAGATGCCGACATACGATAAGGCGCCATCGACACCGGACTAGTTCTAGGAATCAAATCTATAGTAAATTCCACTTCTCGCTCAGGTGGCAATTCACTAACGTCTTCCAGAAACACTTCTGGAAATTCATTCACCACTGGAAATCCATCGCTCTTTGCCTTTCCCTTTGCTTCTATTGCAGAATACAACATAAACACCACAGCACCATCTTTTACAGCTAGGTTCATCTGTTTAACCGACATAGTCACATCTTCGACACCAACCTCTTCAGGAAAAATAACCGTCTTCGCAAAACAGTTGATATGAACCTGGTTGAATTCCAACCAGTTCATTCCAAGGATGATATCAAGTTGTTCTAACGGTAGTCACACTAAATCCATACCGAAACCTCTACCAAAAATCACTATAGGACAATTCCTACAAACAAATGAAGCAGTCACTGAACCCGACGCAGGAGTGTCAATAACCATACTTCCATCCATATTAGAAATATCTAAGTTCAATCTTTTAGCACAATCCAAAGCAATAAAAGAATGTGTCGCTCCAGTATCAATAATCGCAATCAAAGGTATGTCATTAATAAAACATATACCTTTAATCAACCGATCATCTGGCTTAGTCTCTGACCCAGGCAATGCGAACACTTTACCACCAGCTTGCTCCTTCTTGGGTTTTGTACACTGAGGACAAGTATGACCCTCTTCACCACAGTTGTAACAGGTCACCACTCTCACTCTGCAATCATTAGCTACATGACCGAGTTTCCCGCACTTGAAACACTTCCTATCATTACTCTTGCAGTCTACCATACGATGTCCTATCTCACCGCACTTAAAGCACTTAATGGAAGAACCAGAATCTCCCCCACTAGGCTTCTTCCAACCATCGGATCTCTGATTATTCTTATCATAAGGTTTACCATGATCCATCTGTTGCTTACCCTTCCGATCAACATACCCTTGAGCATTTGTCTTAGTACTAGCAAGATCCTCTTCTAGAATCCTACTACAGTCTACCAAATCAGAAAACCTTCGGATACGCTGATACCTGATACCCTGCTTGATCTCATCACGAAGACCATTCTCAAATTTGATACATTTGGAAAATTCTCCATCTGCATCGTTAGTGTAGTATGCATAGTACTTCGCCAACTCCGTAAACTTCGAAGCATACTCACTCACAGTCTTATTACCCTGTTTGAGCTCCAGAAACTCAATCTCTTTCTTGCCCCTAATGTCGTCAAGAAAATACCTCCTCAGAAATGCCCTCCTGAACACAGCCCAATTCAGTGCAACTCCATCTTGCTCCATTTTTGTCCTGGTAGCAACCCACCAGTCATCAGCTTCCTCCGCCAGCATGTGAGTATCATATCTCACTTTCAGCTCATCAGCACAATTAATTACTCTGAAGATACTCTCGATCTCCTTCAACCACCTCTGAGCACCTTCGGGATCATGTGTGCCCTTGAACAATGGAGGATTATTCCTCTGAAAGTTTCCCAATTGCCTATCAGCACCGATACCACCTCCCTGCTGATTCCCTCCAAGCACACCAGCCAGCATTCCCAAAGCTCCAGCGATAGCAGCATCGTCTCTTCTGTTACCTCTTCCAGCCATTATTCTGTAACATTACAAAACAAGCTCATCAGCACACAAGTATCGACAGTGTTACCTTGCACTAGTCGCATACAAAGGGATAACGACACTAAGACACGACCGACTATGCTCTGATACAACTATTGTAACACCCCTTCTAAAATACCCTGCGAATATATTAATTAAATCAGAGTAACACGTAAAACAAGGGATGTCACAATTCGGAAAATAAATAAAAACCTCAATAAACAGTAGCCATGCTTCACTGAAGGACTTATCAAAATAACCAATCAAGTTGATATCATGTTTTACACAGCGGAAAATACCACAAAACCAAAACGGAATAAAACCAATTCATAATTATTCCCAAAGTAACTCAAATAACAATTGAATACTAAATAATTTCTCAACTAAACGTTCTCCAGTGTTACAACCTATCAGAGCATGACACTGACACGCGGACTCAAAAGAACATAGCTCTAGAGCCATCCTCACCAACTCCTGAGCTGCTAACTTTAATCTGAAATCATTAAAATAAGCGTGGTGGGATTTCTCATAATTAAGATGCATTATAAGTTCCTCAGACAACATAATATCACAAGCATATTAATCCACCCATTCTAGCATAATTCAAATTTCAACACGCAGTTACAACCACACAATCCATTATGCACAACAATAACAACAAGAGAATTGTAACACTGGAAACCATCCTAACATGTTACAATTCCATGCAAATACAAATGCAGACGCAATGCATGTGGTACCAAAACGTGACCAAGTCACACACACTGATCCATCATCACCCGGATATAGTAATCATCGATTCGTCCATAATCACCCGGACACGAATCCAGCCTAACCACCCATCATCACCCGGGAACGGTTATTGGCAATACAAGTCAAATTCCACACAATGGGAATTAACTTCACTAGAATGCAAATGCATGCACAACACCAACATGCAACATTCAATCAATCTATGAACACACCAATTATCATAAACTGAATCAAAACTAAAACATGATGTCCTCAACGATCATGCACACAAACAGTAGCATAAACATGCATTACATTCACAAAATTCTGATACAATCAAATGCCACATGTACACTACTGCATATACCCCAAGTATGCATTGAATAACAAACCACTTAAATCGGAATTCGACACATTTTCAAAATAAATTCAAGTTACATGAATTCCCTTCATTTCATAAAATAGAGCATTAAATTTAAGAAACAACGTCCAAAATGGCGTTCAAAACGGACTTACGGTTTAAAAGTTATGAATTTTTGAAGTTTGGAATTTTTCAAAAAGTAATAGTGGAACCCGGTTCCTCCCAGGGAGAACCCGGTTCCCACAAAGTTCAAAAACACGCCCCCTGGAAAAATTTATGGGGAACCCGGATCACCCAGGCAGGAACCCGGTTCCCAGCAGAAAAATTAGTTTTCTTTGAAAAAAATGAACTGGGAACCCGGTTTCTCCCCAGGACTAACCGGTTCCCAGCAACCCAGAATGTTCCTTTTCTGGTTTTTATACCAGGAACCCGGTTCCTCCCACATGGGAACCGGTTCCTGCGACCTGCAGAACCAAAATTATGCAATTTTGACAGAATTATGCATACCAATTCAATTCCTATCAATCCCACACGAACCCAACATTCAAACACAATATAATTGCACAATCCAACAGCAGTAACATGCAGTATAACATACTCTGATCATTCCGAATGATCCTATAACACACTAATTACTCAATTCTACACATTCCGACACCAAATTGGGATAATTCTATGAAAACCTAGAATTACTAAATTGAGAATTCTTAACATACTAAGATCAATTCTATTGCAATCAAAACTGGTAAGGCATGTTAATCAATCGAAATCACCCCTTACCTTGTGGGTTCTTCGAATTCTGGCAACTTTCACTATTTTCCTCTTTCTCTTCTCTTCTCCAATGTTACGATTGATGAAAAATCTTCTATTCCTCTTTTTCCTTCTTTTCCCTTTTATTATTCCTTTTATTATTCCAATAAATAAAATACAATAATAATTAGGATAGGTAGAGTATTTTACTCATCACACCCCCATTACTCCTCACACTCCCAACTCCTCCTTTCATTTATTTAATTAATTAATTCTAATAATTCAAAATATTAATAACTAAACTCTAATTAAATTAATAATTAAATTAATAATTAAAATTCTAATTATTTTAAATATTGAATTATTTGGGGTGTCACAAATTGCGTACCCAGATGAGTAATTTCGGAAGGTTGAGAGTCAATATGTACTTCTTTTGTCTCTTCCTGGGGAGCCAAACTATCCTCATTGGGATCTTCCTTGGGATTAATATTAACCACATTAACTTTGTTCTCCGTCATATCGTCAAATGTCACATGCTTCCGCTTTATCTTTATGTTGTATTTGTAACACTTCCTGGCAAGACCTTGGTCGCCTCGGACTACCCCAACACGTCCCTCACCTAAACGATATTTCTTGGTGAGGTACAACGTTGATAAGGTTGCCTCTAAAGAATTGAAAGATGTCCTTCCAATGATGATGTTGTATGGCGATGATGCATTAACAACCAGGTACCGCACCCGGACATCTTTGGAACTTTCACTTGTCCCGAATGTGGTTAATACTGGAAGATGTCCCAGGACCTGTACCTGCTCGCCAGAGAAAACCGCCAAGGTTCTATTGAAGGAAAACAACTCTTTGGGGTCAAAATCCATCCCCTTGAACGCTTCCCAGTACATGACGCCAATTGAGCTTCTCGGGTCCGCAAGAACTCGCTTAATGCTCCAGTCTATGATCTGCACTTTAATTACCATAGGATCGTTTTCATGAAGAAGAATTCCTTTAGCATCCTCTCGGGAAAAGGCTACTAACCCGGGGTCATCATCGACTGGTCCGACTTGAGCCACATGCATCACCCATCGGGCATATCTCTTTCGGGCTGAACTAGTGGAACTACCCCTAGCAAATCCCCTAGAAATGGTGTTGAGGGTATGTCGGGTCAGTCTTGTCTCGTGAACCTCCTCTAATGCCTTTACTTTCTTCTCGGAAGGAGAACCGAGGTTCCGTCTCCTTCAAGGGTTGCTATAAACCGCTCGAGCCTTTTTAATATAGGACATGAGTTTGTCCTTTTGGATTAACCTCTCTATCTCCCTACGTAATTGTACGCAATTTTCCATTGTATGTTTTAGGACCCGATGATAAGCACACCAAGCCTCCACATCCTTACCTATCACAACATTTGTTTCGGGACGCTTCCACGGTTTGATAAATAAATTCATGTGGTTCACGTATTTCCTGATATCCTCTCTGCTTGCATTTAAGGGCATAAAGGATTCATCCGGCCTTAGGGGCAGGTGAGATGGCTGTTGGGTCTGTCTTTCTCACGGTCATTCCCTTGGAGGTGGATGGTCTCGGGTAGAGCTATCAAAATGGGCCAAAGCCCATGGGTCGGCCCATCGGGCCTGAAAAGAGTTAGGGATTGGGCCTTATTTTTTGAGCCCATTTACTTACGGGCCTGTTTTAGCCTGGCCCTAACAAGCCCTAAAAAATATGGGCTAGCCCGTGTGGGCCATGGGTAGCCCACCGGTCCAAAAAAATATTTTTTTAAAATATAATTAGAATTTATCCTTTCCAAATTATAATTTTTATAAAATTTTATAACAATTTATTGTTATAATTATTAGTAAATTATAATTTTCATGAATATTTATAACTGAAAATTTATTGGAACAGATTATTTATTTTTGTGTACTACATGGAATAATTTGTGATGTATTTTGAATAGTTTGAATTAAGTTAATGTGTTGTTTTACATTTTAATTGTTAACTTATATGAATTATTTAGAAATCTTAATTTTGGATATAAAATTATATATACACACACACACACACAAGTATTATTGCATGCAATTATATGGTTACTTACAAAAATAAGGAGAAAATTTTAATTTTTTAAGAAATGGGCCCGTTTAGGGCCTGGGCCCATTTAGGACCGAGTAGCCCGCAGCCCAGTCAGGGTTGGGCCTGAGTAGTAAAAATCGAGCCATTTAAATATGGGCTTTTTGAGCCCGGCTCTGAAAAGCCCGAGGCCTGCATGGGCCAGCCCGTTTAGGGTCGAGTAGCCCATTTTGACAACTCTAGTCTCGGGACGAAGACTTTTGCTCGAAACTTTCTTCCCGGCCCTTTCCTCTTTCTTTAGCATCTCGGGATCTCTTCTCCATGTTACTTTTCTCACCCGTAACGTAACATTCTGCTCTGGTGATAATTTCGTCCATGTTGGCCGCCAATTTCTGAGTCAGGGACTCATTAAACTGCCCGGCTCGGAGTCCATGCTGGAATGCGGCCACAAACTCTTGATTGGGGTGGGAGACCTTTATGGTCTCCTCGTTAAATCGAGCTATGTAATCCCTCAGAGATTCTGATGGGAGTTGTCTGACGTTGATAAGTGTTGTATTAGCCAACTTTCAGTGTCAATTTGTTGATAATTGATGAATTATCTTTTTGTTAATATCTTGATAGTTGGTAACGGAATGCCTTGTCAGAGTCATGTACCACCTCAAGGTTGATTCCTTAAAGGTTCCAACCATAAGCTTTCACTTCAAGGAATCATTAACTCTAATTAGTGCCAGCACATTGTTGACGGCAATGATATGCTCGTGTAGATCGATTTTTTCGTCATAAGACGCGAGCACATGAAGCTTGAAGTTTTCTGGGACCTGATCATCCCAGATGGCTTGAGAAATAGGTTGCGGCTCCATAAGCTCAAGCTCCTGCTCGACAGCATCTTCCTGACTTTTTTGCTGGAGGACATGAACATTGTCCTTAAGTGTATCATTTTGTTGGCGAAGGTCATCAATCATGGCGAGCAGTTGTGCCAAGTATGGTGGCGGGTCATTCTCTGGGGTTGAAGACATCGTCTTCTCAATGTGTTGTGGTGGCCTAGGAAAAATTTACCGAGGCCCCACGGTGGGCGCCAAATGTTCTTGCTAGAAAAACTATATATGTATGTTTAGCGATTCGGAGGCTCAAGGAAGATGACTTGAGCTCCAAGCTATATGTCTTGCTTATCCCTCAATCGGGAGCCCTTTTTATAGAGGCTTTTGTACCTCATTAATCGCTGCTTTGTAACGTCTATGGCCTTCCAAGTTATGTAACTGGGGTTACCTTTAAGGCTTATAATGTCCACCCCTGCCAATTATGGCCAGAAACATAACGCGCACCCGTCACGTATAAAATGGCAATTACATCCTTAATGAGCCGACCTATTCATAATGTCCTCGTAATTGTCGGGATGGTTGTAACCCCCTAGATTCGGGGTGTGTGCCCGATGGAAGATGTAACACCCCAATATTACCCAAGGTTTTAAATATGAAAATCAGAGTAAATTAAAATTTCATAAATTTAATACTGAGGCATCACACCTTCAAAAACAACTCACTTTAAACAGTTTGCTTTAAAGTAAAAATCTCAGATACATAGCATCGCCGGAAAACATAAATTGATTCATAAAATCAAAACATCTTCTTTATTAAACTTCCTCATCAACATCATGTTTTTATAAAGTATGATTCTTTTTTTACAAAAGGAAAATAACGAAAGAACAACAACAATGACACATAAATATTCCCCCCGGGTGCTACGTATCAGAGCGACACTGACTCCACTAAAAGCAGCTATAGACTCCGTCTTCATAACCTGCACGTTACCAATATAAAGGTAACAGCGAAACAAGTAAAGCGTGAGATAATCCAAAACATATAATTAAAGGCATGATAAAGTATATATATAGTTTCAAAATTATAAAGGGTATAGATTAATAAGTGCATTCCAACACATATCCAAAGCTCACTTATTCTTATAGTCATTCTAGAGTGTATAATCTATACTTAATCGCCTTAGCCTCATCGGCACAAATCATCACAACAACACGTAAACCTCCGTCACCACGAAATCGTCACAAGCTAATACATCGCTAATTAACACGGCAATCCTAAACCACAACATCAAACAACAACACCAAACAATGCTAATAACATAGGCAACCTACTAAAATCATCACAAATTGGGTAAAGCCCATCTTCGCTTTTGGCATAAAGCCCATCATCGCAAACATCATCACATCCTATTTGCATTATGCATTTCATCAGTTTAAATCATCGCAAAACTCATCATTTATATTCTTCTCCTAGTTATCCTGAAACTATCAAGTTATATTCATTTTATGTTCATCATAAAGATCATCACCAAACAAAACATCATAAATCATCGCAATTCAACATCCTTCATCAATTCAGCATTCAACGCCAAACAACTCAAACATAGACATAACCGACTCCATAAGACACGACTATGTTATGCATGTGGTACCGTCGCTTTGTCCATAAATAGGAACACTTGGCATAAAAGCCTCGTCGGCATGAAAGCCTCGTCGCTTGGCATAAAAGCCTCGTCGCTTGGCATAAAAGTCCATCGTCGCCAATGCAATGTATGTGACTCGACAATAAACAACACAACACAAAACATCATCATCGCTTATCAAAATTGGCATAAAGCCCACATCGCCATAATTTATCCACATCAAGAATAAATATATCATCGCATCATATTTGCATTATGCAAAACATCACTAATAATTCATCATCGTCAAAATCATGCATTCACAAATCGGAAGCATTTATTAACAACATCAATATAATCACCATGTATAAAGACATATATCATCGCATTGCATATTAACAAGTATTCATTAATAAATACACCGTCACAAACGTTATGTTTATTTACACCGCATCATTATCAATTAATTCACCAAATTCCAAAAACGGAAAAATAGTCAAACACCTATAATCATCACGAGAGCCATTCCTAATAACCGGTATTAATCATAATCGTCGACATTGAAATCGGATTGTCCATACGTGTCCTAAATCCACTAAAATGAAATCCGATTCAATTTTACCGTAAATTGGCCTATTTCGGGTCATATCGTAAAAACTCGTAATTTCTAAAAAAAACTAACCTCACCACTACGTTCTACACGTCAAGCTTAGCTAGCACGTCAATTTTCGTTGAATTCGGAGCAACTTGCTTCGTCGTCGAATTTACCGAAATTGGAAAATCGGAACATAATCGGGTCCCAAATTTAATCGGCTAACTTATGCTCTAGTTATATTTTATTAATACTAACTAGTAGTATATGGATTATGGGAAATTAACAGAAACAGAAAGAAATTATGCAGAAGAGGAAATTCTGCAGAAAACAGAAAATTTGAGAAAACAACAAAACTGGAAAAACACAGAAATTATCCCTCCTCCATACTACAAGGGACGTGCGTCCCGACTCAAGGAAAAGAAAGGGAGGAGGTCGCCTAACCCTTGGGGAAGGCCGCCCCACCATAGGAGGTGGGCGCCTCCCCTTGCCACGCCACCCATCTCCTTCTTCACCAAGTTCATTCGCAGACAGTCTGTTTCCATGGCTTTATAGTTTTACAGTTTTCTTCATTTCTATTTTGCAACTTAGTTCTACTAGTATAGCAATTAAAATACCAACAATTCATACTCCTAACCCAATATTTTCTAAGTTGTTTCAACCATCAATCAACCCTATAACCCAACTATTAATTTTACCCCCAAATCCAAAGTATAATCATCAAAACCCTAACTATATGGATGGAGAAATCAAACCCCTTCCATGGAAGCTTGGATGATTCTTCATGATCCTACAACCCAACCTCGAGCTCTTGCTCAAGATTTTCCTCTTCTTCTCCTCTTGTTCTTCTTCTCCCAAACCCCTTCTTTTTCCTCTCAAGTTTCTATTTTGGTTTTGTGTTCACAATGGAAAGAAAAGGAAAAGAAAAATGGTTTTTATAACTTGTTTTCTTACTAGCTTCCAAGTTCTCATGTTTGGTTTTGGTATTATGAATGGAAGGAAAATGAGGAGAAATGGTTCTTATAATGGTATTCTCCTTACTAGTAAGCCAAGGGTGAAAACCCAATTCTAACAAAATCACACCCCTATCTAATTATATCATTAATTTAAATAATTAAATAATTTTGGGAATTAAATATCGGATCCTAATATTTTATCCCACGCGCCTTAGACATCGACATCTCGACTCTATAGCCAGATAAGTCCGCCTCTAAGTCGGGATATACTCCTTAATGAAAATCTTAGTTGACCACTATACCTCGGATAGTGGATTTTATGTATGAATAATATAAAACAAAATTTATCATTACATATTATTTATAATACAATATCTTTTGTAAATAAATAAATAAAAGTTGTTTGTGTATTAAATTGTATTATTTAACAAGAAGCAATAGTCAATAAATATTTTTGTGAAAGTTTTAAATTTATGTTGTATAAAATGTAGCAATTTCTTATTTTACTCTTATACATTCTTTTAGGTCTCTGAAATTTTTCCAAAATATCTCCTCCTTTGAAGACGCATATCCAAACCATCAAGTTTTCATTTTTGCAAAATTTAAATTCAGATATATATCTCCAAATTTTTTAGTGAAAAATATCGTTTAGATAAATAGAAGTAAAAAAATCTTAAAATATTCTTTTATTATTCTTATAAATATAAATATAAATATAAATATAACTATTTACATATTTATTACTATTTTCTATAATAATTGTTTTTTTAACTAATATATGATTCACATAATAATAATAATTATTATAATTATTATTATAATTATTTTTTTGACAAATATATAATTTATATAGATTAATTATTATATAATATTATTATAGGTACTGTTATATAATAATTATAATTATAGTTATTACAATTATTTCTTTTTGAAAAAAAATTATTTTCAATATATAGGCTAATAATTTAACTCTTACTTGACCTCATTTTAAGCTTGTAAGACCAATTAAATTTTAAGTATTTTATATTAAATAATTTATTTTTAATACAAAAATCATAAATAATATAAAAACCATGATTTAAAATAATAATATAATTCAGTAATAAAATCTTTTAATTAAAATAAATGAAGTATTATTATTTTTAGTGTATTTTGATAGATTTTCTTTTACATGGTTTTATTATTAAAATATATCAATCTAAATCGTTTTGTTTTATTACTAAAATATTAATATAATAATATTAAAAATAATAACACATGAATTATACATTAGTAAAAATATTATTATAATAATGACTATTATGTGAATTATATAATAGGCAATAAAATAATTATTATAGAAAATAACTATTATTATTATAGTAAATAATAAATAATACTTATATTTATAAAAATATTTATATTTATATACATGATAAAAGAAATTTATATTTCAAGAAAATCGGACCGGAGATTATATAAGAAATTCTATATTTATATACATGATAAAAGAAATTCTATATTTATATACATTATAAAAGAAATTCTATATTTATATACATGATAAAAGAAATTCTATATTATGACAATTAGAACAAATGTATATTCGAATTAAAAAAAACCAGAGATACAACTCTGAACTAAATTTTTACAAAAAATTTAATTTAATGTATAATTAAAATCAAAAATATTTTTGATATTTTCGAATTTTTAAAAGTGTATCTCTTAATGAGATGAAAAATTACTAAAATACTTGACCTATTACATAATTAAAGATGTTTGGATAATAATAAAACTGGTGTAATCTAAAATCGATTTACGACTTAGTTTTAGATTTAATATCACTTTTTAAAATCTACTTAAAATTTTATTTCATATTAATTTATTTGAATAAATAGTATGAAAATATTACTATAAATACATATTAAAGTTTATTGTTATATAATTGTAATAATAATAATGATAATAATAATGATAATAACATTTATTAATTGTTAATATTATAGTTATTGTTATATTTTAAATAACATACGTTGTAAAAATAAAATGATCGAAATTAATTACAAGCAGTGTTTTAAAAATCGGATCGGAGATTAAATCGGTGAAGGTACTGGGTCACTGGTTTATTGGTTGAACCACTGGGTCACTGGTCGAACCGCATGACTAAACCGGATTAAACCGGATTAAACCGGATAACTCAGTTGATTAAACCGGCCTTTATAATAAAACGATATAGGTATAAAACTTGTCGAACCAGATGATTCAATCTCTACAAAATATAATTAGAACTAATTTTTTTTAAAATATCATTTCATAAATAAATTCACAATTTGATAATTTAAATTTAAATTTTAAATATTTTAAATATTTTAAAAATATCATATCATAAATAAATTTATAATTTGATAATTTAAATTTGAATTTTAAATATAAGTATCATATATAATAAAATAGTACAAAATTACAAAGTATAATTGCAACATAGTATAATTGAATAATTTATAACAAAATAATTTTATTATCAACTATTTAGTTTCAAGGAGTAAAGATTATTTTAATATTAAGATATTCTTCTTCAATATCAAAATTATCTACAAAATCAACTGCATCAATAACATTTTCTTTGTCAATAATATAATTAATTAATTTTATTTTTTATAATATGAAATATTATATGAAATTCCGATCCGGTCCGATTTTTAAAACACTGGTTCCAAGTATGAAATTCCGTATGCATGCAAAGAACACGAGTTTTTGCTGTCTAAAAAGAAAAAGTTTAGATAACAAGTTTAAACTGCTTTTTAACTTTTGCCCGCCGTTTTTTTGACCGAATTAGAGACGTATACAACAAATTAACAATATCAAATGTTGGTCATTGGAATGAATACGGTTGAGCAAATTTTATAAGTTTTTTTTTTCTTTTTTCTTTTTCCTTTTTTTTATCAGTTTTTTCTTTTCTTTTCGTTTTTCATAATTAATACCCGTGCGTTCGCATGGGTACCCGTTCTATTCCTCTTGTTTTGTTCAACATTGACATTATTACATAGTTATATATATATATATATATATATATATATATATATATATATATATATATATATATATATATATATATATATATAATTTCATGTTTTCGTTAATATTTATAATTAAAGCATATTTTATATTTTGAAAGCAGGTACAACAATCTCGAACAATTAAAGTAAGATCATCTATTAGATTATAACTAGAATTGTTCAATTACAACACTATAATTGAACAAAACTAAGAAAAAGTTGTGACATAAGATTGAGAGGACATAAAATTATCCAAACTTGAATACATGTTATTAAATTTTTTTTAAAAGTTGAAATTATTTTTGAAAAGTATTATATTCTAAAATACTTTGATATATATGCCACTAAGCATTCATAAAGAATAAATAAGCTTCAACGTATATATGCCACAAAGGTTGATGATTAACTACTCATTTCAATGTTAATATTAAAAGATTTAACTTTTCTAAATGCTATGCGTCATTGATATATTAATGTAACATATTAAAATCTTTTAAATGTTATCCTATTATTAACATTTTGATCCTAATAGGATGACAATGAAGATTTTTCTTCGGTAAACATGTTACATGGACATTGATGTTGCTATACGCACGCTTGAAGCAATTTATAAGTTATCCAAGTTATCCGTAGATGGCGCTTCTGTTGAAACAATGATTTTGAAACTCACTAAGAAGGTATGTTATAGCTGCTACGTAAGTTAGAACTTCTGGTACGGGGTTTTTATTAAGTCATTAACTTGATTTTCCAGGAAGGTCGGGCTCTCAAAAGCAAAGGGAAAGCTAGCAATGTGACTCGGGTCGCAGTCTTAACGTGGTGATCTTATTAGTAATGTCAAGAGAATGAAAATATTACTGGCTTCAATTCATCTTATTCTTTACATGCTCATCACATTGTGCATTGGTTCTGCATTTTCCAGTTTAAGTCATTTTCTGTCTTCTGTTGGGGTGAGTCCTGTCTTGACAATCACATGTCTTCCAATGTATAATATCTCATATTGTTTAAATCGTCATTTCAACTCGCTTAAAATTGCAGGCAAGAGTTGCAACAATTTTTGTATTTGAGTCATTCTGTTCACTTCTAAGCATTGCCAGGGTACCTGCACTTATGAAAGAAATCAAGGTAGGTTTTTTACGCTCTTTACTTCACGAAAATTTGTTAGTTCTATTTCTTATGCTTATTTCGAAAGCCATCAAGTTGAATAATTTGCTTTTCTGCAGATATATGCGTGTGGAGAATCAAACCAACATTCGAGTACATTTGTATTTTTACTTGCACAACTCTTGTCCAGCATTCTGTTTCTTTTTCTCATCTCCATTACATCAATTCTAGTCTTCTACTTCCTAGTCGGGCTGGAAAATCAGTTCAGCTAATGTACTTTGTGGCAAGAAGTTTTCTAGAGTGTCTTGACACATGAATGAAGACAGCGCCATACCAACTCATTCCCTTGCAAAAGGTGCAATTCAGTTATAGTTCAACTAACAATATGAAGACGGATTCTCAAGAAGGGAAACAACTTGGGCGTGACAATTGTAGGGAACGAAAAGAGGTCAAAGTTTACTTTTGGTATTCAATGCCACCACGTTTCTATTTATTCTAGAATCATTTATAAGCTAGTAGATTACACGATCAACAAAATATATAACATGTTTATTATTTTGTGCAGCTACTTGGAGACTGATGTCATGGATGTTCAGATAGTTGAACATGAGGGGCATTGCAAGTGTGGTTCTAACTGCACCTGCGACCATTAAGGAATATATGCAACTATAATTGCCATGAATTTGGAGATACAAAATTAATAATCTAATGTTCTTACTAAATAAATTTGTGTCCTTTCAATGTACTTCTTGTCTGTATGAGTGAAACACAATTTAATAACACAATGATGTTGTGACATTCTATTTCTATGCTAAATGGACTTTAAATATAATTTGTATTTGATAATTTTGTTTTGACACCTCCATGGACATCAACATGTAGCTTTCATTTATGCAAAAATAATCAACTCAGACTAAAATTTGAAAGATAAATAGTCTAAAACCCACAATTTGAAATATACTTGAAATTTGAACACGAGACAAAGGAGATATAGGAAGGAAGGAATAAAGTATTTCTAAGTAACCTTTAAAGGTCATTTGTTGGACTTTGAAATCCAATAGAAGGTTTGCATTTCCTTAACTTGGAGACCAAATGATCAAGATGCTAAAACACATTTTATAGAATCTAAACTTGTACTGCTAATCATATAAGAGCTGTCAAAACAAAGACACTCCTATAGATTAAGGTTTTTCGGCATGTACTTTTGGATAATAATGGAGAAACATGGTTCAAGATTCTGAACAAAAGAACCGGAAGCCTTGCATTGCACTTTAGAAAAGGGAAACAAATGATTTTGCCACACAAGTATCAAGCAGAGAATGAGGAAAAATGATAATCTTGCATGTTGCAGTGATTCCAATAGAGAACGGTAAAGTTTCATTGAATTCAACTCCTTGGGTTCCTACCCCAACGCCTCTTAAATCTATTCCTGCAATCTCAGAAGAAACGATGGCACACTCTATTTGTTCATACCTGTAGATATTCGTAATAAACATAGGAAAATTAAAAGATGTTTCTATGAGTTAAAAACAAGTTTAATGGATGCTTATATATGAGAATATTGTGCATGTGTCTTGGCAATATAGGACCATTTGTTTACTACCAAAGAGACTTGAATATGGGCTTACCTGGATATTTCGTCATCATCGACCTGGTAGGTATTGCTTTTGGATTTACATCTTGTGGTTTAGGCTCAAGAAATATGTGAGTATCTAACTTGACATGTATTTGTTTGGATATATAACACTGAAAGGTAACAAAAGTGATAGGACCAATCGAAAGAAGAAAAAGAAAAATGTTAAGCATAAGATTCAATGAAAACTGACTATCTTTTGATTAAACTTTTAGGTCTGCTATATCTATTAGGAAATGGACTATGTAATACTTCAATGAAAGAATACAATCTCAACAATGCTAAAAAAATAGTGTAAAATTTATAATGATGATACATAAATAAGCACTTACAAGTAAGCTACTTGATTTTGTTAAGAAATTTAGTTGTTCTAAACTTGGCATCATCCATGATAAAACTCCACCATATGTAAGTTAAAGATGGTTGTGGCGTGCCAAAGAGCGTGTGCATCGATAAGTCCTTCATAAGGAGGGAAACCATATATTTATAGGAGAATTGCAAGGCCACCTGCAATAACAACCAACCATAGCTTCCAACACGAAGGATGGTGACTAAAACCTGCCCAAACTGCCCATATTGTGAGCTGTGTCACAACCATTGCTACACAAATTATCATATTCCATCCTGTAAAATTTGATTGAGATTGAGAATACTATCAAAATCGCGTGTAAGGAGAAAAGAGGAAATAAATATATAAATTACATTTGAAGGCTCATGACTAGGCATCCGAGCACAATAATTGATAATCCCCCAGTGGTCAAGGAACCGAACAATTTGAGACAATTCTTCCTTATTAACCCCAAACTACAATCCTTGAAAATATGAGGCAGTAATCCTCTTCTTTGGCTCCTCCATATATAGTGCAACAATATAGTTCCTGCATTCCATGTACTTTTTAGAAGTAAGATCCTATAATTTCCCTGAAAGAAATGAGGCACTGCTTGTCTCTCTAATCGATGCACTGATCTAGGTGAAAACCAATCTTCTCAAAGACACTCCAAAAAACATCATCAAATTAGGTCCAGGAATGGTAGCCGACAAATGCACCAAGTGACGTTCCATGCATAGCAAAAGCCAACAATTTTAAATAATAACTTATGGAATATAGTCAAACTTATCTGCCAAAAATAACTTTATAATTATATAAAGATGCAAAATGATGTTATTCATATTATATTATAGTATGATGTTATTCATATCTATATGTATCATCTTCCAGTTGCAATCTAATTACAGTCCCTTGGTGTTTTATAACATGTTATTCATATTTATACCTTGCCTATCAAATCCTACAATCACTTTTGTGACCAAATAAATTGATATATGTGATTTAAGAATTACCCTTGTTAAGAAATTTTATTCACGAGACAAAATTCCTTATCACCCAATTAATAAGTTTCCCTCCCAATACATGCTTATCACCGAAGTAGTTTGTTCTCCATAATCATACCAAATATTGTTGTTGTTGTCGTTTTGCGATTATAAACTTCGGCCGCTACCACGTGACATATGAGGTCAGTGAGAATAGCGAAAACTTCTTCAAGCAAACCTGGCATATATCATTCTGTTAACTCGATCGTTGCATGTTCGACTGCAGCTTGAACTTTGACCGACCTTCTCACTGATTGGAAACTCCGGATTCTTGGATCGAGAGACCGAAACAAATAAAGGCTAAAGTATTATTAGTACAGATGTAATCATTCAGAATTATGTGTTTTTGTGTGTGCCATAAACCTTAAAATGACATTATTACAGAGCATATTCAGGAGAACTTCAGGAGCAATATAGTCAGGTGTTCCTACTGTAGAATAGGTCTGTAGTGTTACAAAGAAAAATTCAAAATGCCATAAGTCTGGAGTCTTCATTGGACATGGGAATTTTACTTTTTTTTTGGGAAACTTCCTAATAGAAGTCAGAACAAAGTCACCAGATTTGTGTACACAGCTGAAAGTTGTTATAAATAACAATATAGATATATAACACACATAGTTTGTTAGTTAACAGGGGAAGCAATAAAAAGAACTATTTCTCTGAAAATTCATAAGGAAGAAACAACTATGCCTACTGATGTAAATTTGATGTGACTTACAAGCATTCATCTATTTTTCTGCCAATGCGGCAGCTGCTCTTGTTGTGTCCTTTTAGGAGCCACATGTTATCCATTTCTCTTAAGGGCTCCACTTCTGTTGATTCTAGTAGAGAAGTCCTTTTCCTGAAGATTACTGCATTCTATTGGTTTACATAATCCAAGTCTGATAAATGTGGACAGAAAAACTTAATAATAGAAAGATTGAAGAGAATGGGAGAAATCTAAAAGAGTCTGGCCAGCTGACTTCTGAATTGTTTTATTTGTTGCTTTGTAAGCATGCCATTTTCAATTCTTAAATGTAAACGGAAAAATCTAACCTCATCTCCTCGTCCTTGACTTTGATCTACCGTTGTTAGCTCTTGATGAGAGGAAAACGGGACATAAACATTCCTCCCCTTAACATAAAATATAAAGATAATTAGATTATTCAGGCACCTTTAATATCAATTGAAATAGATAGAGAATTGCAATATATGTATATAAACCAAAATATCATAAGAAATAGGAAATGAAGTAACCATGCAAAAAAAGACCAAGTAAAATTAGAGCAAAGGTTTGGTATTGTTGAAGTTATATATACGATATCAAATAAAGAAGGAAATTGATTGATTAAAAGACTTTGAATTGCTTTTAGTTTTTATACAATGATCTGATACAAATCTCTATGTTTCTTTAAATGATGTTTTTCCCTATAGTAGAATAATAAATGTATTCATGATTAATATTTTGAGATGTAACAAAAGAAATATTACAGAAACTACATACAGGTCGGTAATTCAAGCAACGTTTGGCAATAGAGTAGCAGGAGTAACCCGGTTTTCAGTGGGAAATTCAACAAACTCAGACAGTAGAGCGCGAAATTCATTTCCACTCAAAGTCTCATTTTCCAGAAGGACTTTAACAATCTTACCAATTACCTCGCGATTTCTCCTTATCCATGACAAGGAATTTCATATGCTTCACCTGATAATCTCTTGACAGCAGTGTCAATGTCTTCTGCAAGCTATAAACATGTCTTTCTGGATTTGCTGCAGTTCCTTGACATTCCGAACGTGACTAAACATCTAAACCTTGTCATCACCTTTTTCACTACATCAACATTAAACATTAGGACTAAAACCAAGTAGAACAAAAAGAAAAGCATGTCATCTAAGTACATTCACACACCATCATCAATAACAACGTCACAAATCCAGACAACACAAACCATTACAAATTCAAGGTTTCAAAACCCAGACACATCAATAGTTTCAATGAATAAATCTCACAACAACACATATATTAACAAAAGAATCAAAAAAATAAAAAGAAATTGAAATAGAAGCACATCATTGTCGTTGAATAAACTACTTACCGCCTATCTCTGATGAACACAAACTGTTCCGACCACCGCAATGGAAGCCACTAACCACTGCAGCCTTGTTGTTGATCCGGTTGAACAATGTTTAGCAGTATAGAGATCAATAACAAAGGCGATAAATCTCTTACAAATGCGGTAAGAATAAAAGTGATTAAGTATTGGAAGTAGTTAAGATTTAGAAGGAGTGGAAGATCAAAAAACGCATGTCTCTGGGGCATGGGAAAATGAAATTGCCGTGAATAAAATCGTCGAAACCATCCACTGGTTGATTCGTGAAAGCCTTGGAAGTTGTAACAATTAAGAAGAAAGAGAGGGATGTATGTGAGGCATGGGTAAGAGATGGATCGTGGATTGTGAGTGAGTGGTTTTGGAGATAGAGGTGCAAGTGGAACATTTTTTATATCAAGCAGGAAGATGAGGTGTAAAAATATTAATTAATTTAATTTGATTTTTTAATTTAATTTTATAAACAAAAATTATGCTAATTGATTAAGATATTCACGTGAGTGATTAAGTAGAGAGAGAGGACAAGAACACTAAGAAGAAATATCAAAGAGCTAAAACAATCAAGGTACGAGTGGATTCTCACATAGTTATTGAGTTTATATGATAATGTATTAATGGATAGAAACCTCTAAATTTTATGATTTTGAAATTATTAGATTTTGGTGATAATTTTTGAAAATGCGACGATTAATTTTGTCTGAAATTAATTAATTAGATGCATTTAGTGTTAAATGGATGAAGTTAATTGTGAGAATATTGAACTTGTTAAGTTCGTATGGGATTTCAATATCCAAAGAAAAGAAGAGTGTCATTGAATGGTAGTAGTAGCGCAGGATGCTAAGACGTGTTTGGATGTAATAAATAAAAATGTGATATAGAACATATAGCAAAACGTGAGTGCTAGCATATATATTACTCCCTTGCTGTAGCGAATAGCGCTACCTATCTATTATCTTACTGTAGCAGAACAAAATAAGGACTATATATACTTCTTTCACTGTAGCGGAAAAAAAATAAGGACTATATATACTTCTTTCAATGTAGCGCATACATTTTTAAGAGATGTGTAAATTGAAAAGCTACCTCTATATTTGTTAGTATAGAATGTAACAGTAGCTTGTACATATACATTGTAGTTATTTTCCACATCAGCAATAGCTTATCTTTCTTATATATAAAGACTACACATGTAACTTATCCATTGATCAATAACAGATTTCTTTTATCCTAACTGAATTCAGTTAGAGAGTAACCTTTCTTCTTTCCCTGTTGCATCCTTACTGATAATTCCATGGCTGCATACCAAGGTTTCTTCTCCTTTTTATCAGAATGTGTCACCATTAACATGGTATCAGAGCTTTCATAGCTCTGGTAGCCATCGTCATTCTGGTATCCTCACTTCCTGATTGTGCGAATTTTTCTTTCCCATTCAAGAGTTCCTGCATCTTGATTTCTTGTTCCTGCTTCCGCTTTCATCTCCCTTTTTGCTTCACTTTCGATCTTGGATTTGAATGTGCCTCTGCACCTTGCATCCTTTTCTTGTACAATCTGGTCTTTTCTCCGTTTCCTCTCTATTCTTCCATTGATGGCTTTCCAGAGCTTTACAGACTTCTCCACCAATTCTTCAAATCCTTACTACTTGCATCCCAATGAAAACCCTTCACTTGTTCTTGTTACTCCTCTTCTAGATGATAAAAACTATCACACCTGGGCCAGATCAATGCATATTGCATTGATTTCCAAGAACAAAGAGCGATTCATCGATGGTACACTTTCAAAGCCTCCGGTTTCTGATGCTTTGTATGCTCCTTGGGTTCGATGCAACACTATGGTTTTAGCTTGGATTCATCGTTCCATCTCTGAATCCATAGCAAAATCAGTTCTATGGATTGAAACTGCTGTTGGTGTATGGAGGAATCTGCAAATCCGATTCTCACAAGGTGACATTTTTCATATTTCTGACATTCAAGAAGACTTGTATAGATTTCGTCAAGGAAGCCTCGATGTTTCCAATTACTTCACTCAGATGAAGGTAATGTGGGACGAGTTGGAGGCTTACAGGCCCATTACTGCTTGCACATGCGCCATACCCTGCTCCTGTGGTGCCCTTGCCTCTGTCAGAAAGTATCGTGAGCAAGATTATGTCATCCGATTTTTGAAGGGTCTGAATGAGATCACTCAGTCCAAAACTCAAATAATGATGATGTCCCCTTTGCCCGATATTGACAAGACTTTTGCTTTGGTTATTTAGCAAGAAAGAGAGCTTAACAACTCTCAATCTTCAATCTCCAGTAGCACAAACTCTGAGGAATCAACAGCTTTACACTTGAATACTAACTCAGGCCACAGTTCCTACAAGAATGGCAACAATTCTTCCAAGGGCAAGAGCAATGGTTATGGAGCAAGCAAAAGCCACAATAGAGTCTGCACTCACTGCAATCGAACCAATCATACTGTTGAAACATGTTTTCTCAAACATGGCTACCCACCAGGTTTTAGAGGTAAAGCAAAAATCTCTACTTCTAATGCTCAATCTGTGGCTTCTATTGAAACAGGTCAGGGATCTCCCAGACAACAATCTATTCAGTCCATGAATGGTTTTACTCAGGAGCAATATCAAAGTATTCTTGATTTAATTCAACAATCCAAGAACAATTCCCAAGCCAATTCCATCACCTCCTCACCTTTTGTCATGAACTCTCATTCTAACCATGACAATGGTAAGAATAATTCTCTCTGGATCTTTGACACTGGTGCCACAGATCATATTACATTTGACATAGATAATTTTACCTCTCATCAAACCAATGTTCCTATTCATGTTAGTCTTCCCAATGGTTCACAAGTAGTAGCTTCCATTTCTGGCACTGTGTCCATTTCACCTGCCTTGACCCTGCATAATGTACTATATCTTTCTAGTTTTCATGTCAACCTAATTTCTATAGCCAAACTTGTCCAAAACAATGGTTATGTTGTTCATTTCACTGATGACTCTTGCCAAATTCTGCAGAATCATTCCAAGGAAATGATTGGTTCAGCTAATCTTCATAGAGGCTTGTATGTGATTAACTCTGCTCAACACAATCATGCTTGCAACTCCTCCTTTCAGGACACTTCTTTGCTTTGGCATTTCAGATTAGGGCACATCTCTAATGTAGGATTACAGCATATATCAAAACTTTTTCCTTTTATTCCATACAAGTGTAATGATAATAAATTTGCTTGTGATCCTTGTCATTTTAGTAAACAAAAGAAATTATCTTTTCCACATAGTAATACTGTCTCCAAGGCACCTTTTGAGCTTTTACATGCTGACATATGGGGGCCTTTCTCTACAATTTCTGTATTAGGCCATAAATATTTTTTAACTCTTGTTGATGATCATAATAGATTTACTTGGATAATTTTTCTAAAAACCAAAGATCAAGCTAAGCAGTCTGTCATACAATTCCTGGCATACATCAATAATCAGTTCCATTCCAACTTAAAGTATTTCAGATCTGATAATGGCACTGAATTCTTAACTCTGTCTGCATTCTTTCTGTCCAAAGGCATAATTCATCAAAAGTCCTGTCCTTACACACCCCAACAAAATGGAGTGCTTGAAAGAAAGCATCAACACATTTTAAATGTTGCTAGATCACTTTACTTCCACTCCAAACTTCCTCTTAACATGTGGAATTTTTGTATCCAACATGCTGTACATCTCATTAACAGATTGCTTACACCTTTACTCAAACTCAAAAGTCCCTATGAGGTCTTGCATCATCATCCCCTACCATCATTCATCTTAAAGTGTTTGGCTGTCTGAGTTATGCTGTTTCAAATCAAACTCACAAATCCAAATTTGACCAAAGAGCCAGAAAAACAGTCTTTTTAGGATTCAAAGATGGCACAAAAGGATACATTTTATATGACCTTCAACATCACAATATTTTTGTTTCCAAACATGTAACCTTTTATGAGCATATTTTCCCTTTTCATAATTCCTATGCTGATCATGTGTCTCACCAATCTCCCACAAATGACCACATTTATGCAGACCATGATCCCATACCACAACACCCTACTTCTACTGCTCTCTCTCCTCTTCTGGAAAACATTACTTCTCCTAGTTCTTTTCCATCTCCTCATCCTGATGCCACTGTTAGTGATTCCACATCCCCTCCTGCTGTCACGGATGCTGTTCCTTTAAGTTCCCACAGTGACTCTTCTTCCCATAGACAGTAGGATAACCTTCTCACACCTACTGTGCCTTCCATTTCTACTTCTGAAAATTCTGCAGACTCCCCTGCAGAATCCTCTGGTCCTTCAAATTCTCTCATAACCAACACCAATATCCCTGTTAGACATTCTTCTCGTGAACCTCATCCCCCTAGGCACCTTGCTGACTACCATTGTTATCTTGCTAGTAACAGTCATCCCTCCTCCAAGTTACCTTCTCAAAGTCCCCTATATCCTCTATCTTCAGTTCTTTCTTATGACAAATGCTCTCCTGCTTTCAAACATTTCTCCTGTGCCATATCTTCTGTTTCTGAACCTCACACATACAAACAAGCCATGAAACAGGACTGTTGGGTTAAAGCCATGAATATGGAGCTTAGAGCTCTTTCAGAAAATCAAACATGGACTATAGTTGATTTGCCTCCTGGTAAGGTTCCTATTGGTTGTCGCTGGGTATATAAAGTTAAGCATCAAGCAGATGGATCGATTGAGCGCTATAAGGCCAGATTAGTTGCCAAGGGATATACTCAAATGGAGGGAGTTGATTATTTTGATACATTTTCCCCTGTTGCCAAGCTCACTACAGTCAGGGTGCTTCTGTCTCTTGCAGCCATTAAGGGTTGGCATTTAGAGCAATTAGACATCAATAATGCTTTCTTACATGGAGATCTCCATGAAGAAGTATATATGAGCCTTCCCCCTGGTATGACTGGTTATGATGCTTCTAAAGTTTGTAAACTGCATAAGTCTCTATATGGTCTGAAGCAAGCCAGTCGTCAATGGTACTCAAAATTGTCTACTTTCTTAATTTCTCTTGGTTATCACCAGTCCCAGGCTGATTACTCTCTCTATGTTAAGACTGATGCTTCTCACTTTACTGCACTTCTCGTTTATGTTGATGATATTGTGGTAGCAGGTGATTCCTTAGATGAGATTCAACATGTCAAAAGTCTTCTGCACCAGCACTTTCGTATAAAAGATCTTGGCAAACTAAGGTTCTTTCTGGGTTTAGAAATTGCAAGGTCCTCCAAAGGCATTTTTCTGAATCAAAGAAAGTATACTCTGGAACTTCTGCAGGATGCTGGTGTCCTTGCTGCAAAACCTTCTTCTATTCCCTTTGATCCTAATGTCAAGTTGTCCATCAGTGATGGTACCCCTCTGGAAGATCCTTCCTCATATAGACGGTTAATTGGGAGGCTGATCTACTTGACAAACTCTCGCCCTGACATTTCATATGCTGTTCAACACTTGAGTCAGTTTATGTCTCAACCCAGATTACCTCACCTTCATGCAGCAAATCGTGTTTTACGGTACCTGAAGTCTGTACCTACTACTGGCATTCTTTTCTCTGCGTCAAGTGAGTTGAAGCTACTGGGATTTGCAGATTCTGATTGGGCTCGCTGTCCAGATATGAGGAAGTCTGTCACAGGTTTTTGTGTTATGTTAGGTTCCTCCCTCCTCTGTTGGAAATCAAAGAAACAACACACGGCCTCTAGATCCTCCACTGAAGCAGAGTATAGAGCACTGGCTTCCATCACATGTGAAATTCAGTGGTTACATTTTCTTTTTCGAGATTTCCGTATCGAGTTTTCTCAACCTGCATCAATCTTCTGTGACAGCAAATCCGCTATCTATCTAGCTCACAATCCCACTTTTCATGAACGCAGTAAACATATTGAATTGGATTGTCATGTTGTTCGTGAGAGGCTTCAATCCAATCTTATCCATTTACTTCCCATTTCCACTTATGACCAGCTTGCAGACATACTGACCAAGCCATTACACTCTCCAGCTCTCAAAAGGACTCTGATCAAGTTAGGCCTTTGTAGCCTCCAAAGTCCAACTTGAGGGGGGTTGTTAGTATAGTATGTAACAGTAGCTTGTACATATACATTGTAGTTTTTTTCCACATCAGCAGTAGCTTATCTTTCTTGTATATAAAGACTACACATGTAACTTATCCATTGATCAATAACAGATTTCTTTTATCCTAACTGAATTCAGTTAGAGAGTAACCTTTCTTTTTTCCCTGTTGCATCCTTACTGATAATTCCATGGCTGCATACCAAGCTTTCTTCTCCTTCTTAACAGAATGTGTCACCATTAACAATATTGTTTTACTATAGCAACCTGTTTGACTAGTAACTAGTGATACATATCATTATTTGGAATAGTATGGTAGCATTATATATATATATATATCACACAATAATTATAATAATAATAACATTAACAATAATAATGATATAATAAAAATAATAATAATTTTGTATTGTTAAGAATAATATCTTTAGGAGGTTTGGAATTAGAGATAAATAATTAGATAAATAAGTTAATTTAAAATAATTTAAATTCCGTTAGAGTTGTTAATAGAGTTGTTTGAATTGTCGATAAAGTTGTCGGGTTGTTTTGAGTTATTAAGATTCATACTTTATTTATTTTGGGTAATTCTGACATGTTTAAAGTTGTTAGTGTACGATGTCCACTATGCCATAAAAGACCTACGAAAGCGCTTTTTTTGGGCTTTAAAAGCGCTTAAAAGCGCTTTCGTAGGTGGCGCTGCTATAGGTTTTAGCAGCGCTTTTTGTTTAGGAAAAAGCGCTTTTGTAGGCCTACCTATGAAAGGGTTTTTCACTAAAACGCGCTTTCTTAGGTAGGCCTAAGGCAACACTTTTTTTTCTCTGGAAAAGCGCTTTCTTAGGCCTACTTTAGAATGTCTTTAAATCATTCTGTAGGCACCCTAAGAAAGCGCTTTTCAGTAAAAGTGCTGCCTTAGGCCACCTATGAAAGCGTTTTTAAGTAAAATGCGTTGCCTTAGGCCTACCTATGAAAGCGCTTTTAAAAACGCTTTCATAGATATACCTTAGGCAGCGCTTTTACTCAAAAAACGCTTTCATAGGTTTTTTACTGAAAAATCAAAAATTTAAATAATTTTTAAACCTGCATTTTTTGCAGCATTATTTCATAAACCTGTAATTCATAAACAGGTAATTTACAATCTTATATACAAATACCATTATATATCATTGTTATCCAAATACTAAATTTAAATATTATATACAAATACCATTATATATCACTGTTATCCAAAATATATATACACCATCGTAATTCAATTAACATATTTTTAACAAAACCAAAATCAATCCTAACAAAATCAGCTATATAACAATAAGTAAATTAGTCCTAATGTACATATATATTCAAGGTCCTGATCCTGCAAGATATGAACATAATAACACGGCCAGTATTGTATACACACAATAATGTATTCATAACCATTTTCACACAATAATTTATTCATACCTTATAGGATTCTTTGCTCAATAAAATATTGACACAATTCCTCTTTGAGTTCGTCCAATTGAAGTTTCGTGTAATATGCACACTTGTGTTCATCAAAATACTACATAACAAAACAAAAAATATGCATGATTTAGTTAAAAGTAATAAATTATATAAAATATCCGATAAGTAATAAAACAAATCCTAAGTTATAAATTCATACCGTGACTGGAATCTCTATTTCATTCATTTGAATGATTTCTTTGATAAACTTCAAAACGAAGTATCTGCAATCAATGTCGTTTTGTTGTTGAGGATAATACATAGAAAAAAAAATAAGCAAAATTGTGGAAATTAATATACCTGCACTTTGATCCAATTAATGTTGTTTGATTTAGACTGTGGTACCCGAGCTTCCCTTTGACATAGGAATACTTGTATTGATCTGACAAAATAAAAATATTTATTTAGAACAATGACATAGAAATAGTTAAATATATAAATACACACAAATATTTAGAATAATGTCACTTACGTATCAACCATTAACTTCATATCCGGATAATTTGTCCAATCACCGTCAACCGAATTCAGATAATAGACCACTTCTTTTATAGGATCGATAGCAAGCAACAACCAGTGACATCTATAAATTAAAGCAACAATTTAGATGAAAATTTTCATGTAAAAAATACAAATATTAAAATGAACTTAGAATGAAAATATAACCCTGAATTATACGCCAAAAGATACAAGCTTTCTGTACTGCCAGTTGCCATGAATCTATCGACTAAGTGCTCTCTTACTGACTTCGGTTCCCTAGCAATTGTCGCTCCGCTGACACGGGAGGAAGACACAAAATGGAATCTATTTGACAATTGATTCCCGCGCATCAATTTGTCATATAACGTCCTTAAATAAAAACATAATTAATATTAGACTATTTCAATTAAATGTTTAAAGAAAATGTTCAACCAATTAAATAATATATTGATCGGGTTACCGGATGTACGAGTGCATAACACTGACGCCTAATTCTCCATGAAGAAAAATTTGTTCCATGTCCTCTTGTCCAATTGTTTCAGTGCAAGGAAAACCAAAGATACATGCATCCATATCCATTTGAAGAATACCACAATTCATCAAATCTGATGTGCCAACTAGTGTTTCAAGACACTGCCGAAATCTAGGCACAAATTTTCTGACAGAAACCCTTTTCTTGGGTGGTACCCTGTGACACCCCAAATAATTCGATAATTAAATAATTATGATTTTTAATTATTAATTTAATTGAGAATATAATTTATTAATATATTGGATTTATTTGGATTAATTATGGAATTAATTGAGGTGTGTGTTGAGTAAAGTGAGGGTGTGAGGAGTAAAAGACTCTACTCACATTATTGAATTTATTTTATTTATGTTAAGAGGAATAAAAGGAATAAAATAAGGAAAGAAGGAAAATATAGTCATTTTGGAGAAAACAAGAATACGTGAAGTTGAGAAGAGGAGAAAGAAGGAAGAAGACCTAGAAGTGTCAGAATTCGAAGAACCCACAAGGTAAGGGGTGATTTCGATTGATTAATTTATATTATAGGTTTTGATGTTGATACTATAGATAATAGCATGTTAGGAAATCTATGTTTAGGGATTTCTAAGTTTCCATGGATGTATACCTAATGGTGTCAGATGATGTCAAGATTGTGTCAGAATGCATAGATTAATGGATCTGTATAATATAGGATCATTACTGACGAATAAAACATGTTATATTGTATGTTATTGCTGATGAATGAGTGAAACTATGGTGTCGGAATGTGTAGCACGTTTTGGAATAAAGAGGAAATTGTATTTGTGAATTTATAGGGTTCCATGAATGTGTCCCTATAGGTGTCGAATTGTGTCAGTTGATGGGTATGAATTGATTAGGGTGTTAGATACCAATTATAACTGATAGGAAGATGATAATGGATGTGATAAATGATGCAAATTGATGTACTTTAGTGTTTCCAATGATGGGATTCGTATGGGTATGTGTGGATTGAGTTGTAATGGAAGCAATGCTGTCAAAACTAAATTTTTGGGTCTGATGGTCGTGGGAACCGGTTCCCCAGTGGGAGAACCCGGGTTCCAGCTTTTAAAATGAAGAAAAATAACATTTTTGAACTCAGGAACCGGTTCCTGTGTGGGAGGAACCGGGTTCCACGTTGATTTTTCCAGAAATAAGAAATTTGATTTTCTGGGAACCGGTTCCCTACCTGGAGGAACCGGGTTCCCCATACATTTTTCCAGGGGGCGTGTATTTTTGAGTTGTGGGAACCGGTTACTCCCAGGGAGGAACCGGGTTCCACTGAAAACTTTTGAAAATTTTCCAAACTTTAAAAATTCATAACTTTCAAACCGTAAGTCCGTTTTGAGCGCCGTTTTGGACGTTGTTTCTTAAATTTAATGCTCTATCTTATAAAATGAAAAGATTTTCTAAAAGTTGAAATTATTTTGAAAAAGAGGAGGATTTCGAAACGAATAATTATTGACTGACGCATTATTGACTGACGCACTTCGAGGTGCATGTAACAGTGAAACTGTGGTGACGAGTATATTGATACTGAGTGAATGTAAAGCGTGTTATGCTGTGGTTATTTGTATGCATGATGATTGGAATATCATGTTTTTGAGTTTGATTCGGTTTATGATAATTGGTGTATTCATGATTGTATTGATATCATGTGTTTGTTGGTGTTGTATATGCCTGATGGTGGTTGACCTTAGTTGTCATTGTTGTGATATATATTGGTGATAGTCTTACCAAATGAAGGGTAAGTGTTTGGCATATTTATGCTTGGTGATGAATTATTTCATGATAGGTGATTATATCATGTTGATTGGTTTGCATGTTTATGCTGATGTTAGATGTATGCATGATTGGTTGATATATCATGTTGATTGTTGTGATTCAGTTATGTTAAATGAATATATACATAGACTGATTAATGTTGCATGCTGGTGATGTGCGTGCATATGCATTGTTTTGTTGAAGTTAATTCCCATTGTGCGGAATTTGACTTGGATTGCCGATAACCGATACCCGAGTGAGGATGGGTGGTTAGGCTGGATTCGTGTCCGGGTGTTTATGGATGAATCGATGGTACTGTATCCGGTTGATGATGGATCAGTGTTGGGTGACTTTGAGTCACGAGTCGGTACCGCATGCATTGAGTCTGCATTTTGATTGTACGGGATAATAACATGTTAGGATGTCTTCCAGTGTTACTATTCTCTGATTGATGGTTGTTGTGCATGGTGATTATCTGGTTGTAACTGTGTATTGAATCTGGAGTTATGTTGAAATGGGTGGATTAATATGCTTGAAATATATTGTTAATTGAGAAGCTTATAATATGCTTTAATTATGAGAAGTCTAACCCTTACTTACCATTTCAGATTAAAGTTAGCAGCTGAGGAGTCGGTGAGGATGGCTCTAGAGCTTATCGTTTAGTACGCGAGTCAGTGTCATGCTCTGATTAGATTGTAACACTGGGGAATGTTAGACGAGGAATTAGATATTGGTTTATTAATCATTTAAAACTTTGTTGGGAATAATAATGATGGAATTATTCAGTGTTTGGTTATGATGTTTTCCGCTGTGTAAGACATGGTCTTATCTATATTGAATTATTTTGAAGGTGTTGATCCTCAGTGTAGCATGGCTACTGTTTGAATGAAATTTATTTTATCTATTAATTGTGACATCCCGTGATTACCGTGTTAAACTCTGGTTAAAGATGATTTAGATATTAATTTAATTAATATATTCGGGGTATTTAGATGGGGTGTTACAATAGTGGTATCAGAGCATAGTCGGTCGTTGTGACCAGTGTCTTAATGTCATTATTCCTTTTGTATACGACATGTGTGTAAAACACTGTCGGTACTGCTTGTTTTTCCTGGCTACCTAGTTGCAGGAGTGATTTAGAAGCAAGTGGGGGAGAAACTTTGCTTCTCTGAGATGTTCTGGTGTGAAGAGTTGGATCGATGTGCTATTGGTTACATGAGTGCAGATGTTGGTTAGACTGCATAGTTTTCCCGAATTCGGAGGGATTACGAATTCGAGAATTCAGTATGATGGTCAGATAAGGTTCTCTTAAGTGGTAACAATTAAGTACTTGTGTTGTTCGCATCACTGGGAGTGGAGGACGATGTTATGGATAATGATGTTCCATTTGAGGTGTGAGTTCTGATGTTTCCCTGGGAATAATAACGACTCATTGTTGAGCATGATGTTGGATTAGCTTGAGGTTATCCTTGGGTTGAATGTTTGAAGTTAAACCACGTGATTATGAATCGTTTGATGAGTCGATGCATATTATTGGCCTAGAAGATATTTGGTAATCAAGAAGGATGACTCTTAGAAGATGAAGCTAGTGTGGTTGGAATGTTGCAAGACATCCGGTTGATCGTGAAGTTGTCAGTGTGAGTTACCTCCTTGTGTTCTTGAAAAGATTAATGGTGTCAGTGTCAATGGTTGATATAAAGTATACAATTGTGTGAATTAATTATTGGAGTTGTGGTTTGACGCAATTAATCATGGTGGGTGATGTGTGTTGCGGTATGTTGAAGTTAGGATCTCGAATTTTGTATCCTATGATGGTTTGGGATTTCTCACTCTCACAAGGTGGAAATCGACTATCTATTGCAGGGAATTGATTTCCTGAAGCTGACAGCATTCTTCCGAAAACTTGTAAGATTCATAGCTTGAGTTTTGGATGTCTGATTTGAGTTTCGTTTGAAGCATTGGAAAGATAATGTGATGAACTTTGTTTTAAAAATGGTCCCAGCACCTGAAAGTAATTTATTTATCATGTAGTGGTGTTAGAGGAGAATCGGAGTTGTTGTTGATGTCGTTCTTGGTACAAAACTTGTTTCTATGACACCATACAAGATGTCAACTTTTGAGTTAGGAAAATCGAAGAAGCTATTGGAAGATACACAGAGAAATAGATTTGTAAAACCAAGTGTATTGTTTGGGGAGCTCTAATTTCCTTAGTCAAGGAGAAAGAAAGTAGCACGAGTTGCGTGTGGATTTCTGATAACTGATTTAAGTGGTGGTTGAGACTAAATATCTATTTCAAATTATTGGTGATTTGATGGATCAACTGGTTGGAAAGTATGTCTTAAGTACATTCGAATTGAGGTTAACTTACCTTCGTGGTCAGGTTACGGATGAAGATAGTTAGAGAGAAGCTTCTAGAACTCGGTAAAGGCATGTTGAATGTTGTGAGGGAATTCCAACTTCGAAAGGGAGTAGAATTTTATTAAGTTTTCATGGTGTATATTACGGTATGAGGATGTGAGTTTTCTTTATCATGTTATCTCAAGTGACGGTAATGCGGTAGACCCATCTGAGGCCGACGTAGTGTTGTAGTGGGAAAGTCCAAAATTTGTTGCGGGTATTGGGAGATTTTATGGACATAACCAGTAACAGTCACAGTTTATTTAAGACGAGGTCAAGGATGATATATTCTTAATGAATGAGATGTTGGTATTAGTAAGAATGCGAAAGTATTAGAGATGTAACTTATGTCGATTGAGGATGAATAAGTGACGTTAGCTTCTGAGGAAAAGATAAGTGATGTTAGAGGAAAAATAAATTCGACAGGAAATGCAATCATGTTTAAGATGTCAAAATATTGACATGTGTTAAGAAAATGTTGGAAGTTTCTTTTACCGATCATATGATGAGATGTATTACCGGGATTGCATTTGAAATGAGATTTAGACTGAACATATATGGATCCTAGATGTCATGAGATTTAAAGGGAGACTAAGAGTTGTGAATGTCGTTAAAGTCCTCCGCATGGATAAGGACTTCAAATGGGGACAAAATGAGTTATGGTGTGTTTGGTATGTTAGCATCTCATGAGGAGGAAAATACTTAACATTTGTGTGATGCTAAGTGAGGGTGAAGGAGATTATGTAAATTGTTTGATCGATGGTATCTCGTCGTCGATATCAGATGAGGAATAAGTGTGGAAGAAGTTGTGAACCTTAAAAAGGGGGATTATTGAACCATGGTGCTTGGGTGACTTCGAGCACAAGTTCTAAAGGAACGCTATTATAGTTTGGTACGGTGGTTTATACTCCATTGTGATTGCCGGCTATCTATTGACAAATTGAGGAACTGATCACCCTTAATCTCTTGTTGATAATAGACGGGATCGTGTTGGATTTAATAGACTCATCTTGCAAGCTTGATAGTGTGTGAAGTGGTTGACGTTCTAATGAGAGGATAGTAGTTCATCAGTCCGCATGAAACTAAGAGGAAAAGGACTATGAAAAAGACTTGGAAATTATCTAGCGGGTCGGAGACTTGAGTGTGTATGCAAGTTGAAGCCGCGGAGTGGAAAGTTTAGAATGTAAGAAGTTGAACGGTGATTTTTGATAGATATTAAGGAGGAAGTCTAAAGATAAAATGTGAAACTTGTAGAGCTGGTAGTTGATGAAAATCAAATGAAGATAATGACTTAAGGTAATTAATCAGAGTCGCGTAGCGAAAGCGTAACGTGATGCACTTTGTTATGCGAGTATGATTTTATTTTATTTATTTTTTTGGAAGTCACAAATTAAACGTTAGAAGGTGTGGAGTTTATGAAACTATTAGAAATTTCAGAATAGAATTCTTAGGTGAAGGGTTCTATGTCTTATTGAGGTTACATCCATTATAATAGATGTATTAATTTGCAAGCTCTATCGTTGAAACGTAGCCTCGTGGTACTAGCATTGTGTATAAATGTTGTGGACATTGCGGTTATGTAGAGGTTCTTATAATTGTGTTGCAGTGTGGTGAAGTGATAAATCATGTACCCTAGAGTGAAGGGGGTAAGAAGTGAGTTGAGCTGATGTATTCTTAACCCGATAGCAATGGATCGTGTGGGATTCTAGTGGTTGAATAAGAAGGATAGTTGTTAGTGATATTGGAAATGATGTCAAACATGACGTGATAGTTGGAAGGAAGGATTTCCAGAGCTGAAGAGGAGGTTGACTAGTGCTTCGATCTTCATTTTGTCGAATCCGACTAAGTCTGTTGTTGTGTACTGTGATGCATCATTAATGGGATTAGGTGGTGTGTTGATGCAAGATAAGCAGGTTATGGCTTATGCTTCCCGATAATTGAAAGTGCATGAAAGGAGTTATCCGACTCATGATTTAGAGTTGGCAGCTGTTGTATTTGTTTTGAAGTTGGGGAGGCATTATTTATATGGTTCTCGGTTTGAGGTATTAGTGATCACAAGAGGCTGAAGTATCTCTTTGATCAGAAAAAGTTGAAACGGTTGCGAGGCAAAGAGATCGCATTGGTAAGAGTGGCTTGGGGAGGACCAGCAGAATGAAAATGTCACTTGGGAGTTGGAGAGTCAGATGAAGGACTCGTATCCCGAGCTGTTCGTCTAAGGTATGTTTTCGAGGACGAAAACTCTTTTAGTTGGGGAGAGTTGTGACACCCCAAATAATTCGATAATTAAATAATTATGATTTTTAATTATTAATTTAATTGAGAATATAATTTATTAATATATTGGATTTATTTGGATTAATTATGGAATTAATTGAGGTGTGTTGAGTAAAGTGAGGGTGTGAGGAGTAAAAGACTCTACTCACATTATTGAATTTATTTTATTTATGTTAAGAGGAATAAAAGGAATAAAATAAGGAAAGAAGGAAAATATAGTCATTTTGGAGAAAACAAGAATACGTGAAGTTGAGAAGAGGAGAAAGAAGGAAGAAGACCTAGAAGTGTCAGAATTCGAAGAACCCACAAGGTAAGGGGTGATTTCGATTGATTAATTTATATTATAGGTTTTGATGTTGATACTATAGATCATAGCATGTTAGGAAATCTATGTTTAGGGATTTCTAAGTTTCCATGGATGTATACCTAATGGTGTCAGATGATGTCAGATTGTGTCAGAATGCATAGATTAATGGATCTGTATAATATAGGATCATTACTGACGAATAAAACATGTTATATTGTATGTTATTGCTGATGAATGAGTGAAACTATGGTGTCGGAATGTGTAGCACGTTTTGGAATAAAGAGGAAATTGTATTTGTGAATTTATAGGGTTCCATGAATGTGTCCCTATAGGTGTCGAATTGTGTCAGTTGATGGGTATGAATTGATTAGGGTGTTAGATACCAATTATAAATGATAGGAAGATGATAATGGATGTGATAAATGATGCAAATTGATGTACTTTAGTGTTTCCAATGATGGGATTCGTATGGGTATGTGTGGATTGAGTTGTAATGGAAGCAATGCTGTCAAAACTAAATTTTTGGGTCTGATGGTCGTGGGAACCGGTTCCCCAGTGGGAGAACCCGGGTTCCAGCTTTTAAAATGAAGAAAAATAACATTTTTGAACTCAGGAACCGGTTCCTGTGTGGGAGGAACCGGGTTCCACGTTGATTTTTCCAGAAATAAGAAATTTGATTTTCTGGGAACCGGTTCCCTACCTGGAGGAACCGGGTTCCCCATACATTTTTCCAGGGGGCGTGTATTTTTGAGTTGTGGGAACCGGTTACTCCCAGGGAGGAACCGGGTTCCACTGAAAACTTTTGAAAATTTTCCAAACTTTAAAAATTCATAACTTTCAAACCGTAAGTCCGTTTTGAGCGTCGTTTTGGACGTTGTTTCTTAAATTTAATGCTCTATCTTATAAAATGAAAAGATTTTCTAAAAGTTGAAATTATTTTGAAAAAGAGGAGGATTTCGAAACGAATAATTATTGACTGACGCATTATTGACTGACGCACTTCGAGGTGCATGTAACAGTGAAACTGTGGTGACGAGTATATTGATACTGAGTGAATGTAAAGCGTGTTATGCTGTGGTTATTTGTATGCATGATGATTGGAATATCATGTTTTTGAGTTTGATTCGGTTTATGATAATTGGTGTATTCATGATTGTATTGATATCATGTGTTTGTTGGTGTTGTATATGCCTGATGGTGGTTGACCTTAGTTGTCATTGTTGTGATATATATTGGTGATAGTCTTACCAAATGAAGGGTAAGTGTTTGGCATATTTATGCTTGGTGATGAATTATTTCATGATAGGTGATTATATCATGTTGATTGGTTTGCATGTTTATGCTGATGTTAGATGTATGCATGATTGGTTGATATATCATGTTGATTGTTGTGATTCAGTTATGTTAAATGAATATATACATAGACTGATTAATGTTGCATGCTGGTGATGTGCGTGCATATGCATTGTTTTGTTGAAGTTAATTCCCATTGTGCGGAATTTGACTTGGATTGCCGATAACCGATACCCGAGTGAGGATGGGTGGTTAGGCTGGATTCGTGTCCGGGTGTTTATGGACGAATCGATGGTACTGTATCCGGTTGATGATGGATCAGTGTTGGGTGACTTTGAGTCACGAGTCGGTACCGCATGCATTGAGTCTGCATTTTGATTGGACGGGATAATAACATGTTAGGATGTCTTCCAGTGTTACTATTCTCTGATTGATGGTTGTTGTGCATGGTGATTATCTGGTTGTAACTGTGTATTGAATCTGGAGTTATGTTGAAATGGGTGGATTAATATGCTTGAAATATATTGTTAATTGAGAAGCTTATAATATGCTTTAATTATGAGAAGTCTAACCCTTACTTACCATTTCAGATTAAAGTTAGCAGCTGAGGAGTCGGTGAGGATGGCTCTAGAGCTTATCGTTTAGTACGCGAGTCAGTGTCATGCTCTGATTAGATTGTAACACTGGGGAATGTTAGACGAGGAATTAGATATTGGTTTATTAATCATTTAAAACTTTGTTGGGAATAATAATGATGGAATTATTCAGTGTTTGGTTATGATGTTTTCCGCTGTGTAACACATGGTCTTATCTATATTGAATTATTTTGAAGGTGTTGATCCTCAGTGTAGCATGGCTGCTGTTTGAATGAAATTTATTTTATCTATTAATTGTGACATCCCGTGATTACCGTGTTAAACTCTGGTTAAAGATGATTTAGATATTAATTTAATTAATATATTCGGGGTATTTAGATGGGGTGTTACATACCCTACCAACTTTCTAGCTCACTTATTGTGACCCTTGAAAAGGTACCTAAAAATCATATAGACTTAGGTAAGCATAAAGTTATGCAGTTTTTTATTCGGATCATATAATTAACACTTTAAACGTACCTCTTTTTGCGAGCAACAGACTCGTCGTGCTGTAAAATCCCTTTATCCTTAGATGTGGGTTTTGTAGGAGTCTAAAATTACCATGTAAAAAATTCAGGTCAGAACTGTCAGTTGAATACTTAAAGATTCATAATGGCTTTCAACATACCTGATCATCTATGAAAATGAGGTCTGATGGCCATGCCCCAAAAGATCCTACTGCATCTCGCAGCAATATGGTCTCAGCAACAATGTCAAGTACCGGTAGTAAAGCATTCAGATCTAAAGCAACATCAACCAATACTTTCATGTTTCTATCCGAGAGCGGTCTATGGTGAAGTGAATCTCCCAAAGTGTTGTGCACTTTTCCCTTGCCAACTACCCGATAAGTCGGTGACGAAAGGTATAGCTGACAACATGAAATGCCCTAAACCAATAATAACCATTAGACTTCCTTTATAAATTAAAATTAAACTTTCTCCAATGGATTATTGTCATACCCCAAAATTTGCCCTCCTACTTCTCAAGACATTTCATACATCCATGCTCAAGGATTCCTCAAGGGTTGATCAGACAAACCCTCTCCTAGACAATCAACCCAAACTAGGGTTTGGCAATTCTCAGATCCAGATGGACTTCCAACATCTCCAATGGTCATCATGCCTCCTCATATGCTTCAAAGATTCTCCATGTCAAATTTCAAGCCTCACAAGTCAAGTTTCCTCAGGCAATTGCTCAGATGGATGAAAATCAGTTGTATTGGACAAAAAGTCAACTGTGGTCAACATAAAGTCAAACTTCATGATTTTTTGTCAACATCCTCATTTTGAAGTTACATTCATCATTTGATCAAGGGTTGATCATGATTCATAAAAAAAACTCAAGATTTGCACAAAAGTCAAACTTTCCAAATTAGGGTTTTTCAGTGAAAAGTCAACTGAACTTTGACTGAGCATAACTTCTTCATACTTTCTCAGAAAGTTTTCCACCACCTCTCATTTTGAAGGAAATTCAATTCTCTACAACTTTATGTCTCACAAGAATGTTCAAAAAATGCTTCATTTTGAAGATATGGATCAAAATATTACAGGTCCTTTTCAAAGTCAACAAAAAGTCAACTTTTTGTTTTGAAGCTTTATTGAGCATGGAAACTTTAATTGAGATGAAACCAAAGAGGTTGTTTAGAGGACACCTAGAGCTTTCTAAAAAGTCCAAGAACACTCAAAAATGTGGAAAATTAAGCAAAATACACCTTGTACAAGTTGGGCGTTTTTGAAGAAGTGCACAAAGAGAAATACTTGTAAAAATCCAAAATTTTGCAAATGGGCCTAGTTTTTCTTGGTTTAAACTTGTTCCTTATCTTATTTGGAACCTCCAAGCCCAATGCCACGAATTTTGTCTTTATTTTTCTATTTAATTTGAATTTTATTCATTTAAAAACAAATTAAATTTAAAAATAAGGTATAAAATCAAAATTAAATTTAAAGTTGATTTTTCTCTCATACTTGAGATCCAAGTAACTCACACAAGCTGGCAAATTTCGAAATTTGCATTGATTTGGCAAGAAATTGAAGAAATTTGATAAAATAAGGAAGATTTAATTTTATACAAAATCAAATAATTTTTGCATTGATTGATCGATATTTGTTCTTCAATTCAGCCCAAAATCCATATACTATAAATATACAATGCATACCACATGAACAAGGACAGAAAAATTGACTCAAAGAACCCAAACCTAAAGTCAAAAAATCGTGGAGTTCAAGCAACTTGCACCTTGGTTTTGGATCGATTCAGCCAATTCTAAGCATCCAAACACATTCCTTGGAGTCTCTGGAATCATTCCAGACCTTTACATCTCTCAAAAACATCAAGAATTGAGAAAACAGGATTTGGTTTGTTCATTCTTTTTCAAAAAATCGATTTCTGTTATTCATGCATTTTTAACACGTTTTGATGTTTGCTTTGTGTTTAGTTTGAAGTTTGCAAGCTTTCTGGACAATCCAATTGCATTTTCATGGCCTGAATCGAAATATACCATTGCTAGGGTTTTCTGAACCGATTTAGGGTTTCCTTAAAATGGAAAAATTGGACCAAATGAATGCCACCAATGTGTTTAGAATTTAATTTGCAATCGATTCATGTACTCACAATCCATTTATATTGCTTGTATGGAGTTTTTGAATTATGCAGGGGTCATAGCGTCGAACTTAGCCGACGCTAAGTTTTCCAGAATTTCAAACGAATAAGATGATGTTATTCGCGTGTAATCTGGGCATCAGGGATCAATTTCGCTTATAATGCTTTTGTTTCATTTTTTGAACACCTAGACGCTCCAACTCAGTTGGTCATGGCGCGTGTGTGTGAAGCAAAGGTCTCCAGTTCGAATCCTGGCAAGACCAATATATTTTTTGCTCTTTTGAAACTAACTATATTTTTCATATTTTTATATTTTCTTTAATATTTTTCATGCATGATGATGCAAAAAATAAATATTTTTGGTGTTTTTTAGATGCATGATAAAAATATTTGAAGATAAATTAAAATGCATGAAAAATATTAAAGAAAATATAAAAATATGAAAAATAGAGTTAGTTTCAAAAGAGCAAAAAATATATTGGTCTTGCTAGGATTCGAACTGGAGACCTTTGCTTCACACACACGCGCCATGACCAACTGAGTTGGAGCGTCTAGGTGTTCAAAAAATGAAACAAAAGCATTATAAGCGAAATTGATCCCTGATGCCCAGATTACACGCGAATAACATCATCTTATTCGTTTGAAATTCTGGAAAACTTAGCGTCGGCTAAGTTCGACGCTATGACCCCTGCATAATTCAAAAACTCCATACAAGCAATATAAATGGATTGTGAGTACATGAATCGATTGCAAATTAAATTCTAAACACATTGGTGGCATTCATTTGGTCCAATTTTTCCATTTTAAGGAAACCCTAAATCGGGTTCAGAAAACCCTAGCAATGGTATATTTCGATTCAGGCCATGAAAATGCAATTGGATTGTCCAGAAAGCTTGCAAACTTCAAACTAAACACAAAGCAAACATCAAAACGTGTTAAAAATGCATGAATAACAGAAATCGATTTTTTGAAAAAGAATGAACAAACCAAATCCTGTTTTCTCAATTCTTGATGTTTTTGAGAGATGTAAAGGTCTGGAATGATTCCAGAGACTCCAAGGAATGTGTTTGGATGCTTAGAATTGGCTGAATCGATCCAAAACCAAGGTGCAAGTTGCTTGAACTCCACGATTTTTTGACTTTAGGTTTGGGTTCTTTGAGTCAATTTTTCTGTCCTTGTTCATGTGGTATGCATTGTATATTTATAGTATATGGATTTTGGGCTGAATTGAAGAACAAATATCGATCAATCAATGCAAAAATTATTTGATTTTGTATAAAATTAAATCTTCCTTATTTTATCAAATTTCTTCAATTTCTTGCCAAATCAATGCAAATTTCGAAATTTGCCAGCTTGTGTGAGTTACTTGGATCTCAAGTATGAGAGAAAAATCAACTTTAAATTTAATTTTGATTTTATACCTTATTTTTAAATTTAATTTGTTTTTAAATGAATAAAATTCAAATTAAATAGAAAAATAAAGACAAAATTCGTGGCATTGGGCTTGGAGGTTCCAAATAAGATAAGGAACAAGTTTAAACCAAGAAAAACTAGGCCCATTTGCAAAATTTTGATTTTACAAGTATTTCTCTTTGTGCACTTCTTCAAAAATGCCCAACTTGTACAAGGTGTATTTTTCTCAATTTTCCTCATTTTTGAGTGTTCTTGGACTTTTTAGAAAGATCTAGGTGTCCTCTAAACAACCTCTTTGGTTTCATCTCAATTGGAGTTTCCATGCTCAATAAAGCTTCAAAACAAAAAGTTGACTTTGTTGACTTTGAAAGGACCTGTAATGTTTTGATCCATATCTTCAAATGAAGCATTTTTGAACATTCTTGTGAGACATGACGTTGTAGAGAATTGAATTTCCTTCAAAATGAGAGGTGGTGGAAAATTTCAGAAAGTATGAAGAAGTTATGCTCACCAAAGTTCATTGATTTTCACCGAAAACCCTAATTTGGAAAGTTTGACTTTGTGCAAATCTTGAGTTTTTTATGAATCATGATCAACCCTTGATCAAATGATGAATGTAACTTCAAATGAGGATGTTGACAAAAATCATGAAGTTTGACTTATGTTGACCACAGTTGACTTTTGTCCAATACAACCGATTTTCAACCATCCGAGCAATCGCTCGAGGAAACTTGACTTGTGAGGCTTGAAATTTGACATGGAGAATCTTGAAGCATATGAGGAGGCATGATGACCATTGAGATGGAAGTCCATCTGATCGAGAATTGCCAAACCCTAGTTTGGGTTGATTGTCTGAGAGGTTTGTCTGATCAACCTCGAGAAACTTTGAGCATGGATGTATGAAATGTCTTGAGAAGTAGGAGGGCAAATTTTGGGGTATGACAGCTGCCACTGTTCAATATTCTTGTGCTGGAAGGGTTAGATTGGCATGCTTGCCTTTCGTGACCTTGAGGTAGAAGATGATTGAACACTTGAGTACACTTGAAAATTTGCACTCGCTGTTGGTGATGATGCGGGAATGGGCTTACAGATGCCATTTGGAGAAGTTGGAGATTTCGCTGGGGAATGATTCGTACGCTAGACTCAAGATTGTTGTCTAAGTAGGAGAACTGTTGGAGATGGGCTTAAGATGCCATTTGGAAAGATCGATGCTGGGGAGTGAGTCGTACACTAGGCTCTGTAGACGTTTCTGGAAGTGAAAGGAGCATGGAGATGTGCTTAAGATGCCATCCGGAGGGAGTCGTACGTTAGACTCCGTGCTTGTCTTTGAATGAAGTTATTGGTTTGTATTGGTTTTTTAACCAAATATGCAGCATTCTAAAAGCGGAGAGATGTTAACAAGTAGTCGGAGATGGGCTTAAGATGCCATCCAAGGCAACTGAGTCGTACGCCAGACTCTGTAGTTGCTGTTGATAATAAGAGAGAGTCAGAACAAATCTGGGTCTTGATTATTCTGAGAGGATAATAGTCGGCAAAATGTAGACAGCTTCCTTGTTGTGCTTCGGGTATTAGTCCAATGGCTGTTATCGGAGGATAACTTATGTGATCGTTCGGATAGGGTTTCCCGTCTGGCTTCGGGTATTAATCTTGGATCAGTTGTCGGAGGACAACTAGGGCGGTCGTTCAGATAGTTTTCCCGTCTGGCTTCGGGCATTAATCCTGGACCAGTTGACGGAGGACAACTAGGCTCGCTCGATAGTTTTCCGTCTGCTTGGGCATTAATCCCGGACTCGCTGCTTTGATGATTTTCAGCTGTTTGGAAAAACAAAAGAAACTTTGATAGAAAATCGTTAGTCCTATGCAAAGTATGATGCATGACAATGTTTATGAATGACATATGCATAAATTATGACTTTTATGAGTAATGTATGAATGATAGATGTTGTGGTATTTCAAAACATATCCATCTTGAAGAAGATGTAGATGCTCTGCTTGGGGATTCCTGGGATCTGTTGAGACGAAACGAATTGGAAACCCTGAGAAGAAAGATAAACTTGATTCCTCCGATGCACTATCTGACCAAGTCTTGAGCCTAGAGATTGTTGAGGATGGTAGAGATCGAGAGACGCGCTGCTGAGGATCTTGTGCATAGATCCTGCTGGGGGAAAAAAGAGGAGGCGTTCTACTGGGAATATTGCGCATAGACCCTGCTAGAGAGCATTTGACAGCTGTGGGAGGCCGGGTTAGAAGGATCTGGAGCCCGTCGAAATCTCTGGCTGGGGAATAAAAGATGTAGGTTTCCTCCGATGCATTATCTGACCAAGTTTCGAGTCTGGATATTGCTGCTGCCGGGGAAAAGGGTAATTGTTGAGAGATGTTCTACTAGGGATAAATACCTCGGCTGGGGATGAAATGTTATTGCTCGAAGACTGGTGTAATCCGGTTTAAGTTGACTGGGATCACTGCTCAGGGACTAATGCGATGAAGCTTGGAATGTCGGAACCAGCGGAGGAAAATGTGTACTCCGCTGGGGGAAGGTTTGTAGCGAGCGACACCTCCGTGGGGATTGTACTCTGTAAGGGAACGTATTGGTGACTTTCGTCGTCCTCCCAATTCCTAGAGCCTGTAGTAATTACTTTTGTATGTCCACTTTTCGTATGTTTGTAAACAGATTTTTATTGTCAAATGCATATAATCATTCAAAGTAAACGTTGGACCTTATGCAAATAACAATAGCAAAAATTATAAAGAGAAAGAACTCGTATTTATTTGAAATGTGGCGTATGGCCAAGTAATTTGTACACAAGAAAGGTAAAAAGCTATGAAGAAACAATCTCGTTAAGTTCCAAGTATGCTAGTACTCATATATTTCAACTATCTCATCTCCTTGCTGTTAGTAGAAAGTGAGTGGACTGACTTTTTCCATTTGAATCTTGAATGCTGATAGTAGTCTGGAAGTAGGTGATCTGGATGGGACATAGTCGTACACTTAAATCCCTAACTTTTGCCTAGACCGCCTTTCGGGTTTTCAGTCTACAGGGATACCCTTTTGCCCAAGCCGCCTTTTCAGGTTTTCGACTTGCCGGGTGTACATGTTTTGTATATATATCCTTAACTTTTACCCAAACCCTTTTGGTTCGCCAGGATGCCCTTATTTTTCCTAGGCCAGTCGACCTAGCGGGTCTCTTTTATGCGTAGTATTTTTTGACGTTGTCTGCGTTCACAGGGTGTGGGAAGTCTTCACCATCCATGGTGCTAAGTATCATAGCTTCGCCGAAAAATACTGTCTTGACTACAAACGGTCACTCATAGGTGGGAGTCCATTTGCCCCTGGGATCACCTTGTGGAAGAATGATGCGCTTGACTACTAGATCACCGACTTGGTAGACTCGGTGCTTGACCTTCTTGTTAAATGCTCTAATCATTCGCTTCTGATAGATCTGTCCATGGCAGATTGATGGGAGTCGTTTCTCATCAATCAAGTTAATCTGGTCAAGCCGAGTGTGGATCCAATCGTCTTCACTTAGCTTTGCGTCCTGGAGGACTCTGGTTGAGGGTATCTGAACCTCGATCGGTAGGACTGCTTCCATACCGTATACAAGAGAGAAAGGGGTTGCCCCTGTTGATGTTCGTACTGTAGTGCGATAACCATGAAGAGCAAATGGTAACATCTCATGCCAATCTTTGTAAGTTACTGTCATCTTCTGTATAATCTTCTTGATATTCTTGTTGGCGGCTTCCACTGCGCCATTCATCTTAGGCCGATAAGGAGAAGAGTTGTGATGCTTGATCTTGAACTGCGTGCAGAGTTCGGTGATCATTTTGTTGTTGAGATTAGAGCCGTTATCTGTGATAATCCTTTCAGGAGTGCCATACCGACAGATAAGATTATGCTTAATGAATCGAGCCACAACATTCTTGGTAACAGATGCGAACGAGGCTGCCTCTACCCATTTGGTGAAATAGTCGATTGCCACAAGGATGAAACGGTGTCCATTGGAAGCCGTGTGCTTGATTTCTCCGATCATATCAATGCCCCACATTGCAAAAGGCCAAGGAGCTGTTAGAACATTCAGAGGTACTGGAGGCACGTGCAATTTGTCTGCATAAATCTGACATTTGTGACAAGATCGAGCATAGGAGTGACAATCAGCTTCTATGGTGGACCAATAGTAACCTGTCCTCAAAATCTTCTCAGCCATCGTATGTCCACTGGAGTGGGTACCAAATGCGCCTTCATGTAACTCTTCCATGATACGTGCTGCTGTTTTCTGGTCCACACAGCGGAGTAAGCACAAGTCGTGGTTGCGCTTGTATAAGATGTCGTTGCTGAGGAAGAATTTGGATGCAAATCTTCTCAAGCACTTCTTGTGACACCCCGATTTAATTCAAATATTAAATAAATGGGAATTTAATTATTTATTTAATTAAAGTCTTAAGTATTTATATTATTGGATTAATTGGATCGATTTAATGAAGAAAGGATTGGAGGTGTGCAGAGTAAACAGTGGGTGTGAGAGTAAATCACTCTACTAATTACTAAGTATTGATTATTTATTTTATTTGGAATATTAAAAGGAAATATAAAAAGGAAAAGAGGGGAAAAAAGAAGCCTTTTTGGAGAAAAGTCATTATACGTAGAATTGGAGAAGAGAGGAAAGCCGACGCCGAGGAAATCAAGAATCATCGCGAGGTAAGGGGTGATTTCTTTCGGTTAATATGTCTTATGGGTTTTGGGAATCAACTGGGTAATTGGGTATGTTAGGAAATTGGATTATAGGTTTATAGAAGGAAACCCTATTTTGTGTCGGTGTATGGAAATTGGATCATTAGTGTGTCAGATAACTAATAGGAATGAGTAAACTATGTTGTTTGATGTTATAATGGTGTAAAATGGCTTTAGATTGGTGTTCCTAATATGACAATTCGTGTGGGGAAGTTTGGAAATGATAAATGATGCATAAAGTCAAAAATAGCAGATTTTATCGTTATAGGTCGTGGGAACCGGTTCCTGGGGAGGAACCGGTTCCAAGTGTTAAAATTCAAAATCGGCATTTTGTATGGGAACGGTTTCTGGGGAGGAACCGGGTTCCCCATACAAAAATCTAGGGAGGCTCATTTTCAAAACGTGGGAACCGGTTCCCTGTGGGGAGGAACCGGGTTCCCCATACAATTTTCCAGGAGCGTGTATTTTTCAAATTGTGGGAACCGGGTTCTCCCAGTGAGGAACCGGTTACCACTGTGTATTTTTCCAAAACTTCTAAAACTTCAAAAATTCATATTTTCTAAACCGTAACTCCGATTCGAGTGCCGTTTTCGGCGTTGTTTCTTAAATTTCAAATACTATCTCTTGGAATGGAAAAATATTATTTTCTCAAAATTATTTTTTAAAAGAGTCGAGCTCCCGATTTTTGAAAAGTATGGATTAATTAAGGATAATGGAGGATTAATAAAAATGGTCTGAGTTACCGGATGATAGCTAATGCATACCATGCTATATTTGATATTCATTATGATTTGAATGTGATATATTGGTGAACTGGCATTATGTGGATTGTATTGATATTATGATCTGTGAAGTGATGTTGCATGCTTTTATGATGCATGCATGAGCATTGTTAAATTGGTTCATTCCCATTGTGCGGAAGTGAGCTTGCAGAGCCAATAGACTTACCTGGTTGGAGGTGGTGAGGCTAGATTCTTGACCCAATGGTTGTGGGCGAATCATGGATTACACTGTCTTTCCACATGTAAACGGAGCAGTGGGTGAACTCGGTTCACGTTTTGGTACCACATGCATGGAGTCTGCATTGCATATGGGGTTGTAACATGTTAGGATGATTACCAGTGTTGCAATTTCCATTGTTTGATATATACATGATCATTGCGTGAACTGTTTTGTGAATTGATTATGACTTTGTGTTTGGTTAATGGATTAATGTAACCGATTATTCTGTTGTATTTAAAAACGTATAATACATGTTATATTGAATTGAAATCTCACCCTTACTTTAACGATTTCAGATCCGAAGTGATTAGCTGCTTGGAGTTGGTGAGGATAGCTCTAGAGTCGAGTCAGTTAATTAGTGTGCGTGTCAGTGTCGTGCTCTGGTAGATGTAACACTGGGGAAACGGTTGTTTGAAATCCTTTAATGGATATTTTTAATAGTTTTGAATTGTGTCTTGAATTATATATCCTGGAATAACTATTGAATGATGTATTCGGGATTTTGGTTATGTTTCATTTCCGCTGTTAAACATAACTTTAAGTATGATTGATTTAATGATTATTCTTCAGTGAAATCATGACAACTGTTTGGTAAATTTTATGATTTTAAATTGTGACGCCTCTTAATTGTGGTTAGAACTCTGATTATTAATTCCATAAAACGCGGGTAAATAGAAGGGGTGTTACACTTCTTATCGTTGACAGATGCCCCTGCGGGATACTCCCGAGTCTCAAGATACCTCTTCACGTCATAGTACCAAGGTTTCTCTTCTGTATCAAGCTCATAACAATATGTTGGTTCGTCAAACTTCTCAATGATGATTTGGGGAGCCTCGTTTTCCCATCTGACCTTGAACATAGATGACATAGTAGCCAACGCGTCTGCCAACTGATTCTCTTCTTGTGGAATATGATTGAAAGTGATCTCTTCAAAGTAGGGGATCAAACTCAGAACATGTTCTTGATATGGAATGAGATTCGGATGCTTTGTATCCCACTCGCCCTTAATTTGACTGATCACCAAAGCTGAGTCTCCATACACTTGTAAGAACTTGATTCTTAAGTCAATAGCAGCTTTGATACCCATGATGCACGCTTCGTATTCGGCCATGTTGTTAGTGCAACTAAAACATAACCTGGCGGTGAAAGCGGTGTGTCCGCCTGTAGGAGATGTAATGATGGCGCCAATGCCATTGCCAAGTGCGTTTGAGGCTCCATCAAAGACCATGGTCCATCGGGATCCTTGTTCAGGTACTTCGTCTGGTCCTGGTTCTTCGCAATCTGTAACTAGTAGAACATCTTCATCTGGAAATTCGAACTGCATAGACCGATAGTCATCCACGGCTTGATGAGCCAAATGATCAGCTACTACACTTCCTTTGATCGCTTTCTGAGAAGTGTACTGGATGTCGTATTCGGTCGAGATCATTTGCCATCTTGCTATTCTTCTAGAAAGAGCTGGTTTCTCAAATATGTATTTTATCGGATCCATCTTGGAGATCAAGAAGGTAGTGTGAGTCAACATATACTGTCTTAGTCGGTGAGCATCCCAAGCCAAAGCACTGCAAGTTTTCTCGAGCTGTGAGTATCTTGTTTCACAGTCGGTAAACTTTTTGTTAAGGTAGTATATTGCATACTCTTTTCGACCAGACTCGTCATGTTGCCCCAACACACACCCCATTGAGTTCTCTAACACTGTCAAGTACATGATAAGAGGTCTTCCTTCAGCGGGCGGCATCAGGATAGGAGGATTATGTAGGTACTTTTTGATTTTGTCAAAAGCGATATGGAAATCGTCATTCCATTCCACTACTTGATCTTTCTTCAGTAGCTTGAAGATTGGCTCACAAGTAGCAGTTAGATGTGTAATGAATCTGGCAATGTAATTCAATCGGCCCAAGAAACCTCTGACTTCCTTCTCGGTGCGGGGAGCTGGAATTTCTTGAATAGCTTTAACCTTGGTGGGGTCAACTTCAATGCCTTTACCACTGACAACAAACCCTAGGAGTTTACCAGATCTGACTCCAAAGGTGCACTTGTTGGGATTAAGTCTCAATCTGTACTTCTTCAACCTATCAAATAGTTTCCGTAGATGACAAAGATGTTCTTCTTCAGTCTGTGATCGAGCTATCATGTCGTCGACGTAGACCTCTATCTCGTGATGAATCATGTCATGAAATAACGTCACCATAGCACGCTGATAAGTGGCGCCCTTCTTCAACCGAACGACATAACCTTGTAGAAAGTGCCCCACCGTAACAAAAGTAGACTTCTCCATGTCTTCGTGGAGCCATTTTGATCGATTGTAACCGAGAAACCATCCATGAAGGAGAAAACCTTGTGCTGAGCGGTGTTGTCAACCAGAACATCAATATGAGGAAGTGGAAAATCGTCTTTCGGACTTGCTTTATTCAGATCTCTGTAGTCCACACACATTTGTACCTTGCCATCCTTCTTAGGTATGGGTACTACGTTTGCAACCCACTGTGGATAAGAAGTAACAGCTAAGAAACCGGCGTTGAACTGCTTCATCACTTCGGCTTTGATTTTATCTGACATCTCAGGACGCATGCGACGAACCTTCTATTTCACAGGAAGAAAACCTTCTTTTGTCGGCAATCGGTGTACCACAATATCAATGTCCAAACTTGGCATGTCTTCGTATGACCAAGCAAAAACCTCAATGTAGTCTCGTAACATCTGAATCAATCTCTTTGACACTGTTCTCAAGACCCGCTCCTATCTTGATCTCTTCCTGCCTTTATCAAGCATCCAAATTCACAACCTCAACTTGCTCTTCGTGTGGCTATATGACTCGGTCTTCTTGTTGTAGCAGTCTGACAAGTTCTCCTGGTACTTCACAATCTTCCTCACTTTCTTCTTCGGCTTGGTAGATCGGATTATCGAAGTCATATTTAGCAATAGCATAGTCATATCAACTAGATTCGAGTGATTCTGGTATCACGTGTGTAAGAAACACATAGCTTTTGAAGGGTGATAAAGTAAAAGAAAACAACAATTTAATGCAAAATTCCAACGATTTTATTGAATGAAAATATGCAAATGATGATAATAACCTCACAACGAGCCATGATGCCCGGCAAGGCACTAGGCTTTAGAGTTTATTGTTCAAAACATAGAAAATACGAAAAGCAAAACAAAAACAAGAGCAATTACCCCTGTCTAAAGGAGATTGGTATGACGCCTTCGCCTTCCAATTGCGAGTCCGTTGTCGGAGTTGGGAAGATCCACTGCTGATGTCAAGTCGCCGCCGCCTTCTATAACATGGATTCCATTCGCCGATGCGGAAAGGAAGTTGGCCGACGCCGTCGTATCATCTTCTGACCTCTGATGGTGAACCCTAAACCAGTCTTGTCAGATTTGAAAGGAAGATTGGGGAGCTGACCCCAAATAGTACTACTTCCCTCTTCAACTGCAGCTTGAGCATCCTTCAACGAGGCCATCCTAGGCGGAACTTGCGAACTTCAGAGTGACGGAGAGTCAATGTGCATGACTGGGATTGTTTCAAAAGTTTGACAGGGAGTCTCGACAAATTCACCTTCCATCTCGAGATATTAGAATGACTGTAGATGACTGACCATATACTCCTCTTCACCACATACCGTAACAACCTTCCCTTTCACCGGGTACTTCAACTTGATGTGGTAGAGGTACGCGCCCCATGTATCCAAGGGCGACCAAGTAGGCAAGAGTAAGCTGGACGAATGTCCATGACGAAGAAAGTGGAACCAAAGGTCAGGGAACCGACTTTAACAGGCAGGATGAGCTCTCCAAGTATTGTTCGCTTAGAACAATCAAAAGCTCTCACAACAATGTCACTCGGTTTCAGAACCAATCCTTCAACGTCGAGTCGATCAAAAGCAGTCTTTGGTAGGATATTCAAAGCAGAACCGGTATCCACCAAAACATGAGACAATGTAATGCCCTTGCATTCAACAGAGATGTGCAAGGCTTTATTGTGTTTCCTTCCGGCAGGAGTCAGATCAACATCAGAGAAGCCTAGGCCGTTGTTGGCAGCCAGGCTAGCTATACAAACTTCAAATTGATCAGTAGTAGTGTCTTTCGGTATGTGAGCATTCTTTAGAAACTTCACCAAGGCTTTAGCATGAGCCTCGGAGCACAAGAGCAGAGCAAGCATGGAGATCTTGGATGGTGTTTGTCCCAATTGTTCCACAACATTGTAGTCACTTTTCTTGATAATCTTCAGAATTTCCTCCATTTCTTGTTTGGAGGTGTCTTCAGTAACTTCCTTTGGTACTTCTGTAGGAGCAGGATGAGTTACTGGTTCTTTCCCTCTAGTCTCGGGAACTGGTTCAATAGCTGGAATGCGAGATGGAGTCACAGCGTCTTTTGGAGGAGAGATTTTTGGAGAAAACACTCTTCCGGTTTTGGCCACCTTACTTGATCCGGTGATGTTGTCAATGTCAGGAATGGTAGCTTGAATTGTAAGATCTTCAATGGTCAGAGGGTCTTGCTTGACGCCATGATAGTAAACATCAGATCCATAATTCTAAGGAATAGCCTTGTCAGAGGAATATGGAACTGGTCTTGGAGAAGTAATAATGAGAGGTGCCACTCTAGGCACATAATCAATAGAGGAAATCCTTATCGTGTTTACATCAGCATAGTCTTCTGAGAAATCGTCTCCCCATCCGGTCGCCTTAACATCTTCAATAGGAATCTTGTAGCTTTCAGGAATAGTATACTTCACCATGTAATCAAACTTTCCACTTGGCTGCCCTAAGGTATCCCACACATTCGGTACAACTTTGTTCACATCTTCAATCTTCAGTTTCTTAGACATAAGGTGGTTTCAAGAATAGTATTTCACGGTTATCCATCATGCACTAAACATGTCTTCTCAACCAAGCACAACCATCCGGTGCAGATGGACACCAACGACAATTCTCTGGGCATCCTGGGTTGACACCGGCTTGCAACATATTCTTCTTAACACTCATCAGAGGAATGGTCAGGTCATCTATGTTGAAAACGTAAGAGTTATCGCCAATAGCATTGGAACTTTTGTCATGTTTAGGCATAGGCGCGTTGATCACATTCGGAGTCTCAACTGGAGGATAGAACTCAATCTGCTTAGCTTCAATCATATCTTGAATCTTGTTCTTCAGAGCCCAACAGTTATCATTATCGTGCCCTGGGCTGTTGGAGTGGTAAGCACACTTAGCATTAGGATTGTATCTCGAAGAGGAAGTGTTGACACCCTGAGGATGATCCTTCAAAGTAATCACCGCTTTCAACATGTGTTGCAAGGCTTGCGACAATGGCATGTTGATCTTCGTGAACCTTCGTGGCTGCTCGCTACGCAGGCGTTGTCTCACCGAGGATGTGCTGATGTAGGATCGAGATCACAACCGCCTCTACGATTGAGCACGGTCGGTCTTGGCTCGGCTTTTCTGACCATACACAACGTTAGTTTCTTTCTTACCACCAAAAGATCTCTTCGCAGCATTTGAAGATGACTCCACCTAAATCTTCCCACTCTTGATACCAGCTTCAATACGCTCTCATATCAATAGCAGCTCGGTGAATCCGGCTAAAGAGTTTCCAATCAGATGATTGAAGAATGGGCCTGTCAGTGTTCCCATAAACATATCAACCAACTCCCTATTGGACAAGGGTGGTTGAACTCTGCCTGCTAGATCTCTCCATTTCTGAGCATACTCTTTGAACTTCTCATCACGACCCATATACATGCTTTGTAGTTGCATGCGGGTGGGTGCCAATTCAGCATTGTACTCATACTGTCTATAGAAAGCATCCGCTAAGTCACTCCAAGTACGAATACGGTCATTTTCTAGCTGATAGTACCACTCCAATTGAGTTCTGGACAAACTCTCTTGGAAATAATGCATCCACAACTTTCTGTCATCAGTGTGGGGGTTGATTTTCTGAACATAAGACTTCAAATGCAACTTCGGACAAGAAATGCCATCATATTTGGCAAAAGTGGGAACCTTGAACTTGGGAGGAATCACCACACCAGGGACGAGACTCAAATCATCAAAATTCAGCCCTGACATTTTTAGATTTTCCACAGCATTCAGACGGTCTTCAAGTTGCTTGTACTTGTCATCTTCATCAGAGTATTGGTCATTATCATAGTGATCTTCTCTGTCCTTCTCAGGCTCACGCTGACTGCCTTCTTCATTGCCCTTGACACTGCTCGCCTTGACACTTCCTTCGAGAGCTCTATCCCACGACCACTTTAGGACCACCTTGTAACGCTACCCATGTTAAGAACACCAACGACCTCTTCTTTCTGTTGATGAGTTTCTTCAGATCTTCTTGGCCTTGGACCAAGCTAGTGAACATCTCCTGGAACTGAGCATTCTGAGCCTGGAGATCTTTGACAGTCTGTTCAAGAGCCATTTCTACTAAAATAAATAGCGATAGAATGAGAAAACCAATCTTCAATGTACCTGTTATGAGATGTTATGCTATGATATGCGATGTTTATGCAAATGCAATGCAATGTTTTCAAGGACCTTAGGAATTTAAATTTGTTAAACAAACACGAACAAACATTTATTAGTTCTCTTTTTATTCTCTTTTTTTTTTTAAGTACAAAAGATAGTTCAAAACAATAAAAGAAAAGAACAAAATCCTAAAGCTCTAAGTCTCCGATGGGCGCTTCCTTTTGGTGCCGAGGTAGGCGTTGATGTTTCGCTCCTCGTGAAGTAGCTTGGTCAACTCTAGCACTTTCTTCTCGCTTGCGTAGTGCCATACCCCAAAATTTTCCCTCCTACTTCTCAAGATATTTCATACATCCATACTCAAGGATTCCTCAAGGGTTGATCAGACACACCCTCTCCTAGACAATCAACCCAAACTAGGGTTTGGTATTTCTCAGATCAAGATGAGTTTCCAACATCTCCAATGGTCTTCATGCCTCCTCATATGCTTCAAAGATTCTCCATGTCAAGTTTCAAGCCTCACAAGACAAGTTTCCTCAGACAATTGCTTAGATGGTTGAAAATCAGTTGTATTGGACAAAAAGTCAACTGTGGTCAACATGCAGTCAAACTTCATGATTTTTGGTCAACGTCCTCATCTTGAAGTTACATTCATCATTTGATCAAGGGTTGATCATGATTCATCAAGAAAACTCAAGATTTGCTCAAAAGTCAAACTTTCTAAATTAGGGTTTCTTAGTGAAAAGTCAACCAAACTTTAACTGAGCATAACTTCTTCATAATTTCTCAGAAATTTTTCCACCACCTCTTGTTTTGAAGGAAATTCAATTCTCTACAACTTCATGTCTCACAAGAATGTTTAAAAAATGCTTCATTTGGAAGGTATGGATCAAAACATTACAGGTCCTTTTCAAAGTCCACAAAAAGTCAACGTTTTGTTTTGAAGATATATTGAGCATGGAAACTCCAATGGAGATGAAACCAAAGAGGTTGGTTAGAGGACTCCTAGAGCTTTCTCAAAAGTCCAAGAACACTCAAAAATGTGGAAAATTGAGCAAAATAAACCTTGTGCAAGTTGGGCAATTTTGAAGAAGTGCACAAAGAGAGATACTTGTAAAAATAAAAAAAATCGCAAATGGGCCTAATTTTTCTTCATTCAAACTTGTTCCTTATACAATTAGGAACATCCAAGCCCAATGCCAGGAATTTTAACTTTATTTTTTTATTTAATTTGGATTTTATTCATTTAAATACAAATTAAATTCAAAAATAAGGTATAAAATCAAAATTAATTGCAAATTGATTTTTTCTCTCTTCCTTGAGGTCCAAGCAACTCCTAAAATCTGTCAAATTTCGAAATTGGTCTTGATATGGCAAGAATTTGATTGAAATTGATCAAAAAAGATAAGATTTGATTTTGTACAAAATCAAATAATCTTTACATTGATTGATGATTATTTCTTCCTCAAATCAGCTCAATTTCCATCCATTATAAATATACAATGCATATCACATGAATTAGAACAGAAAAATTGCCTCAAGAACCCTAACCTAAAAGTCAAAAAACCGTGCCTTTCAAGTAACTAGCAGCCCTTGTTCCAGCTTGTTTCAATTGGTTTTGAGGATCCAAACACGTTCCTTGACATCCCTTGAAGCATCCCAGACCTTTATATTGTCCAGAAACATCAAGAATTGCAAGAACACGATTTCGGTTTGTCACACTTTTTCAAAAATCGATTTCCATTATTCATGCATTTTTAACATGTTTTGTTGTTGTTTTTGTGTTTAGAACAAAGCTTGGAAGCTTTCTGGGTGGTTTGATTAAATTTCCATGGCCTAGAACACGAATCACCATTGCTAGGGTTTTCGGTTTCAAATTAGGGTTTCTTTAAAATGGAAAAATTGGACCAAAAGACCACCACCATCGTGTTCAGAACGATGTTTCCAATCGAATCATGCCCTTGAATGTCATTTATATTGCTTGTGTTTGATTTTGGAAAATGCAGGGACTATAACGTCGCATTGAGGCCGACGCTATCTTTTCAAAAATTCAAAACAAAGAAGATGAAGGTTGGCGCGTGGTTGGTGCAATCAGGGAGCGACACCCGTTTACAATCTATTCGCTCCGGTTTTCAAACACTTGTGCAAGCCAGCTCAGTTGGTCAAGGCGTGGGTTTGTGAAGGCAATGTCCTGAGTTCGATTCCCAGCCATGGCAAAGCATTTTTTACAAGTTTGCATATTTTTACTATTTTCATATTTTCTTTTAATATTTTCATACAATTTAATTTATCTTTCATAATTTTTATCATGCATTTAAAAATACCAAAAAATATTTATTTTTTGCACACACATCAGAAAAATGTTTATTTAATTTATAAAATTAAAAATATTATTTTTGCATGCATATTTAATTTAATTTCTATTTTATCATTTAAATCACTTTTAATTGATTTTTAATTATTAAATTAACTCCAAAAAATCCCAAAAAATTATTTTAGCATATTAATGTTATTTCCAGCATGAAAACATTTTTCTCATTCAAAAATTATTATTTTTACTAACATTTTCTTTTTATTCAATTTCCTCGTATTTCCAGATTTTTCATCTATTTACAGGTTATCCCGTTTTGGACAATTTTTATCGTTTTCTTTTCATATTATGTAATTGCCTATGGGATGTAATAGTTTAATTAGGAGTTTTACTTTCCGCATTTTTCAATTATGTATCTGCCCCAAAGCCATGTAATAGCGTAGGATTTATCTTTCCGCATTTTATATTTCCGCAATTTACTTTCCGCACCGATAAACTGTTAGTAATTAGGCGTGTATGGCAAGATAAAATTGAACGTAGCTCACTCTAATTTTCAAGATAAAATACCTGAATTGACACACTCTTTCACACATGCACCCCTTAGGGTAATTCTCTCTCGTTGCCTTTACGAATACAAATGGTCATGTCCTCGAACGAGGTATTCTAGCACCGTTGCCTTCAAAACAAATCATCATAGTCCCTTCGATACAAAGATCATAGACCCACGATGTCGCCTACGAATACATGATCTTGACCCTCGATTGTCGCCTACGAAAAATGATGATAGTCCCTTCGAATGTGCTAGGATACTTCCTACAAGTTGCCTTCTTTGACCATCCGATGTCCCTTCGAATGTCCCGCTTACAGCCAACGAATAGAGTTACCTACCAACTAATGGTATGGATAGAACTATTATAAAGGAAAGTAAAATAACACGAAAACGACCAATTCTGAGTAGGTAATATGACTTTTAGTTGCTTGCTCAAATCAAATACTTTTCACACCTCACACTTTTGTCAAAGTTCAAACTCTTTTCAAAACGAAACATTTCCGAACACTTTGTATACATTCCTACATGAATCATTACAAAGTCAAACCGAAATGCCTTTTCAAAACATTTTTCAAACACACAGAAAGCACAATTTTAAAGTGATCTAAGAGCAACTAAGAGCCCGTAGATAACTACAGATGGAAAGGGGTGCTAATACTTTCCCTTTTCATAGCCTTCTCCCTTACTCAGAATCTAACAAAGGTCTTTTTCGTACTTTTTACCTTCCTTAATTGGATAAAAGAAAAGTCGGTATAATCTTGCTATCCGCACATTTGCGATACAAAATCCTACAAAGTCGGCTTCACCGTATGATGTAATCGGCGATCACTGGGAGACACCCTAAAGAGAGAATACCTTAGGGATTGTTTTAGAACACTTCTATTGCTTTCTATTTGATTTGCTTGCTTTATCTTTAAGGGTTGCTTGGGTATTATATTTGTGGGGATCCTACACCGGATCCGAGTTTTTTAGGTAAGTAGCAATAATCGTCGCGACTGCTAGACGATATCGAAACGGTCAACATGATGGCTATGTTAGTGTGACACTTGGATGTCCCGATACTCTTCATTTCCAAGTCGAGGATAGTATTTGGCTTCGTGGTGTCATTAAGCACTAACTAAACTTTTAGAACCTTAATTGACCCATCTTGGCCATTAGAAGGTAGTGAGATGGTCGGCTTTGGTGTAGACCGAGGTTGGTCGACACTGACGCTACGCCATTAAGATCGACTTTGGGATATTTTCGTCGACCACTTGGTAGTCGTATTGAAATAAACGCCTACGAGAAAGATCAATGATATGAGATTCCTAGAACCCTACATTATTATAGGACAGATGAACCAACTCAAACTTTTGGTGGATAATCACCTATACCTCATGCAAGCCTTAAATTTAGGCTCATTGTGTGAATTGTTTGTGTGTGCTAAACATGACATCATGACATCATCACATTGCATATCATTTCTAACTATTTCAAGGACCTAGGGATTTATCTTTGCTCTGTTTTGTAGGGAATTATGGCTTCTAGAAAGACTATCCGAATCAACTTCATGGGTATACCTTCTCAGCTCAAAGAATTGGTTTCAGAGATTCTCGATCATGTTCAGTTCACCAAAAGACATGGTTATCTGCTTGACTTGGTTATCTCCGGTTTTGAAGAAGATTTAATGCATGTCCTATTCCAGTTCTTCGATCCGAAACACCATTGCTTTACATTCCCAGATTATCAGTTAGTTCCTACCTTGGAAGAGTTCTCTAAGCTACTTGGGATACCTATTATTGACCAAATGTCATTCACCGGTCTAGAAAAGGTTCCTAGGTACGAAGACATTGCATTAGCCTTACATCTTAAGCGCTCATACATTTAAGCCAATTGGGAAACTAGAAGTGGAGTTAAGGGTTTACTTGCCAAATTCCTGATTAAGAAAGCCCGAGAATTCCTCAAAGTTATGAGTTTCCATGCATATGAAGATATTGTGGCCTTGCTAATCTATGGTTTGGTTCTATTCTCTAACTCGGATCAATTCATAGATGTCAATGCCATCAAGTTGTTTCTTACCCGTAATCCAGTGCCTACTTTGCTTGGAGACATCCTACATTCTCTCCACACTCGTACTACTAAGAGACAAGGAACTCTCATGTGTTGCATACCGTTACTTTCCAGGTGGTTTATTTCGCACCTTCCTCCATCAGTTTTGAAGAACGAGCAAAGATTGAAGTGGTCTCAAAGATTGATGTCACTCTCTCATTCAGATATCCGTTGGAATCTTTTCTCTCAAAGAGATTTCACTTTCATTGAGCGTTGTGGAGAATTCCCTAATGTACCACTCGTTGGTATAAGGGGAGGTATTACTTACAACCCCTCTCTACGTCAGTTTGGTTTTGCTCGAAGAGATGGTCCACATGATATGCTTCTCCAAGACATTGTGTTCGACTACAATCACGATCTCCAGAATTACCGACGAAGGTTCATACACGCTTGGGGCATGGTAAAGAAAACTGATACTAAGACTTTGGGGCACCAAAACTCCTTTCCCTGGGAACCTTACCTCAGATGGGTGTGAGCTCGAGCTCAAAACCTCATGATGCCATTTACACCCGTGTTACCAGTGATCATGGAACCTGTTACTATAGGTGACGAATCCTATACCGTTCTCCATCCTGACATGCCTACTGATCTTGAAGACTTGAAGAGGTCCTGGATTCAGCTTAAAGAAGAAAGGGATACATTCCAAGCTCAGTGTTATGCAAGTGAGAAGAAAGTGCTAGAGTTAACAAAGCTACTTCACGAGGAGCGAAACATCAACGCCTATCTCGGCACCAACAGGAAGCGCCCATGGGAGACTTAGAGCTTTAGGATTTATATGTTTTTTCTTTTATTATTTTGAACTATCTTTTGTACTTAAAAAGAAAAAGAACAAAAAAGAGAACTAATAAATGTTTGTTCGTGCTTGTTTAACAAATTAAAATCTCTAAGGTCCTTGAAAACATTGCATTGCATCCGCATAAACATTGCATATCATAGCATAACATTGCATCACAGGTACATTGAAGATTGGTTTTCTCATTCTCTCGCTATTTATTTTAGCGTAAATGGCTCTAACATCACAAAGATCTCCAAGCTTAGAATGCTCAGTTTCAACAGATGTTCACCAGCTTGGTCCAAGGCCAAGAAGATCTGAAGAAGCTCATCAACAGAAAGAAGAAGGTTGTTGGTCTTCTCAACATGGGCAGACGCTACAAGGGTGGTCCTAAAGTGGTCAGTCGCATAGAGCTCTCAGAAGAAAGTGTCAAGAATGAGGGGAGTGTCAAGGGTAATGAAGATGACCAGCGTGAGCCTGAGAAGGAGAGAGAGGATCGCTCCGACTATAGCCAGTACTCTGATGAAGGTGACAAGTACAAGCAACTCGAAGACCGTCTGAATGCTGTGGAACACCTGAAGATGTCAGGGCTGAATTTTGATGATCTGAGTCTTGTCCCTGGTGTTATGATTCCTCCCAAGTTCAAAGTTCCCACTTTTGCCAAGTATGATGGCATTTCTTGTCCAAAACTGCATTTGAAGTCCTATGTTCAGAAGATCAACCCCCACACTGATGACAGAAAGTTGTGGATGCATTATTTTCAAGAGTTTGTCCGGAACTCAATTGGAGTGGTATTATCAATTAGAGAATGACCATATCTGTACTTGGGGTGACTTGGAAGATGCTTTCTACAGACAGTATGAGTACAATGCTGAATTGACACCCACTCGTATGCAACTACAAAGCATGTCTATGGGTCGTGATGAGAAGTTCAAAGAGTATGCTCAGAAATGGAGAGATCTAGCAGGCAGAGTTCAACCACCCTTGTCCAATAGGGAATTGGTTGACATGTTTATGGGAACACTGACAGGCCCATTCTTCAATCATCTGATTGGAAACTCTTCAGCCGGATCCCACCGTGCTCAATCTGTGGGGGCAGTTGTGATCTCCAATCCTACAAAGAAGACAACCTCGTGAGACAACGCTGTAGCTTAACGCCACGAAGACAGCATTTAAGATCAACATGTCATTGTTGCAAGCCTTGCAACACATGTTGAAAGCAGAGCTGATTACTTTGAAGGATCCTCCTCAGAGTGTCAACACTTCCTCTTCGAGATACAATCCTAATGCTAAGTGTGCTTACCACTCCAACAGCCTGTGGCACGAATCGACAATGGGCTCAAGAACAAGATTCGGATATGATTGAAGCTAAGCATTGAGTTTGATCCTCCCTGAGACCGAATGTGATCAACGCGCCTATGCCTAACCATGACAAGAGTTCCAATGTTGGGAAGATACTTATGTTTTCAAGATAGATGACTTGACCATTCCTCCGATGACCGCCAAGAAGAATTTGTAAGTCGATGTCAATCCAGGATGCCCAGAGAATTGTCGTTGGTGCCCATCTGCACTTGATGGTTGTGCTTGGTTGAGAAGACGTGTTCAGTGCATGATGGATAACCGTGAAATACTATTCCTAAAACCACCTGTGGAGAGCCTATGTGAAGACATGTCTAAGAAACTGAAGATCGAAGGTGTGAATGAAACAATACCGTCTGCATGGGATACCTTGGGGCAGCCAAGTGGAAAGTTTGATTACATGGTGAAGTACACTGTTCCTGAGAGCTACAAGATTCCTATTGAAGATGTTAAGGCAACCGGATGGGGTGACGATTTCCCAGAAGACTATGCTGATGTTAACACAATAAGGATTTCCTCATCGCCTCGTGCCTAGAGTGGCACCTCTCATCATTACTTCTCCTGCACTGGCCCATATTCCTCCGACAAGGCTATTCCTTGGAATTATGGAGCTGATGTTTACTATCATGGCGTAAAGCAAGACCCTCTGACCATTGAAGATCTTACAATTGAAGCTACCATTCCTGACATTGACAACATCACCAGATCAAGTAAGGTGACCGAACTGAAGGGTATTCTCTCCGATATCTCTCTCTCCAAAAGACGCCGCGACTCAAATCGATTCCAACTATCCAATCCATTCCCAAGCTAGAGGAAAGAACCATGACTCATCCTTCTCACCGTATGCCAAAGGAAGTGTCAAGACACCTCCAAACAAGAAATGGAGGAAATTCTGAAGATTATCAAGAAGAGTGACTACAATGTTGTGGAACAGTTGGGATAGACTCCGTCCAAGATCTCCATGCTTGCTCTACTTTTGTGCTCCGAGGCTCATGCTAACGCCTTGGTGAAGTTTCTGAAGAATGCCCACGTGCCGCAAGACACTACTACCGATCAATTCGAAGTTTGTATTGCTAGCCTGGCTGCCAACAACGGCCTAGGCTTCTCTGACGCTGATTTGACTCCTGTCGGAAAGAAACACAACAAAGCCTTGCACATCTCTATTGAATGCAAGGGTACTACCTTATCTCATGTTTTGGTTGATAACGGTTCTGCTCTGAATATCCTTCCAAAGACTACTTTTGATCGACTTGATGTTGAAGGACTGGTTCTGAAGCCCAGTGACATAATTGTGAGAGCTTTTGATGGTTCTAAGTGAACAATACTTGGAGAGCTCATTCGCCTGTTAAAGTCGGTTCCCGCACTTTGATTCCACTTTCTTTGTCATGGACATCCGTCCACTTACTTTGCCTACTCGGACGCCTGGATACATGGGCAAGGTCATACCTCTACCTTACATCGAAACTAAGATCGGTGAAAGGGAAGGTTGTTACAGTATGTGGTGAAGAAGAATATATGGTCAGTCATCTACAGTCATTCTGATACCTTGAGATGGAAGGAGAATTCTTCGAGACTCGCAAGCTTTTGAAACAATCCCCGAGTCACCCCGCTGACTCTCCCGCCACTCCCGGTTGCTAAGGCTCCGCCTAGGATGGCCTCGTTGAAAGATGCTCGAGCTGCAGTTGAAGAAGGAGGTAGTACTATTTGGGGACAGCTCCCTGATCTTCCTTTCAAATCTGACAAGACTGGTTTATGTTTCACCATCAAAGTTCAAAAGATGATACGCCGCGAACGTGCCGGCCAACTTCCTTTCCGCATCAGCCAGAGTGGAATCCATGCTATAGAAGCCGACGACAACGACTTCGACATTAGCAAGTGGATCTTCCCAACTCCCGACAACGGACTCAACAATTGGAAGACTGAAGACGTCATACCAATCTCCTTTAGACAGGAGTAATTACTCTTGTTTTTGTTTTGATTTTCGTATTTTCTATGTTTTGAACAATAAACTCTAAAGCCTAGTGCCTTGCCCGGGGCATCATGGCTCGTTTGTGAGGGTTATTATCTGTCATTTGCATATTTTCATTCAATAAAATCGTTGGACTTTTGCATTCAATTGTTGTTTTCTTTCTTTTACTTTATCACCCCTTCAAAAAGCGATGTGTTTCTTACACACACCCACGTGATACACTGCAGAATCACTCCGAATCTCGTTGATAACAGCTATGCTATTGCTAAATATGACTTTGATAATCCGATCTACCAAGCCGAAGAAGAAGGTGAGGAAGATTGTGAAGTGCCAGGAGAACTTGTCCGACTACTAAGAAGAAGAACGAGTTATACAACACACTAAGAGCAAGTTGAGGTTGTGAATTGGGTACCGATGAAGATGGAAAAGAGATCAAGATAGGAGCGGGTCTTGAGAACAGTGTTAAAGAAAGATTGGTTCAGATGCTACGAGACTATATTGAGGTTTTTGCTTGGTCCTACGAAGACATGCCAGGTTTGGACATTGATATTGTGGTTGACCGGTTGCCGACAAAAGAAGGTTTTCTCCCAGTAAATCAGAAGGTTCGTCGCATGCGTCCTGAGATGTCAGAGAAAATCAAAGCCGAAGTTATGAAATAGTTCAACACCGGTTTCTTAGCTGTTACTTCTTATCCGCAATGGGTTGCAAATGTGGTGCATGTGCCTAAGAAGGATGGCAAGGTACGGATGTGTGTGGATTACAGAGATCTGAACAAAGCGAGTCCAAAAGGCGATTTCCCACTTCCTCATATTGATGTTCTGGTTGACAACACTGCCCAGCATAAGGTTTTATCCTTCATGGATGGTTTCTCCGGTTACAATCAGATCAAAATGGCTCTCAAGACATGGAGAAGACTACTTTGTTATACAGGGGCACTTTCTCACAAGGTTATACCGCTCGGATGAAGAACGCGGGCGCCACTTATCGGCCATGGTGACATTATTTCATGACATGATTCATCACGAGATGAGGTCTACGCCGACGATATGATAGCTCGATCACGATCAAGAGGAACATCTTGATCATTTGCAGAAACTATTTGACCGATTGAAGAAGTACAGATTGAGACTTAACCCTAACAAGTGCACCTTTGGAGTCAGATCCGACAAACTCCTAGGGTTTGTTGTCAGTGGTAAAGGTATTGAAGTTGACGCCGCCAAGGTTAGAGCTATTCAAGAAATGCCAGCTCCCCGCACCGAGAAGTAAGTCAGAGGTTTCTTAGGCCGATTGAACTACATTGCCAGATTCATTGCAGATCTAACTGCTACTTGTGAGCCAATCTTCAAGTTACTTAAGAAAGATCAAGTAGTGGAATGGAACGACGATTGCCAGATCGCTTTTGATAGAATCAAGGAGTACCTACGTAATCCTTCCGTCCCGATGTCACCGTCAAGGAAGACCTCTTATCATGTACTTGATGTGTTAGAGAACTCAATGGGTGTGTGTTGGGCAACATGACGAGTCTGGTCGAAAAGAGTATGCAATATACTACCTTAGCAAAAGTTTACCGACCGTGAAACAAGATACTCAATGAGAAAACTTGCGCTTTGGCTTGGCTGCTCACGACTAAGACAAGATATGTTGACTCACACTACCTTGTTGATTTCTAAGATGGATCCGATAAAATACATATTTGAGAAACCAGCTCTCCCGAAGAATATCAAGATGGCAAATGATCCCGACCGAATACGACATCCAAGACACTTCTCGTAAAGCAATCAAAGGAAGTGGTAGCCGATCATTTGGCTCATCGAGATGACTATCACTCATGCGCTCGAATTTCCGATGAAGATGTTTTACTAGTCATCGATGTGAAGAACTAGGCCTGCACGAAGGACCCGAACAAGGATCCCGATGGACCATGGTCTTTGATGGAGCCTCAAATGCACTTGGCAATGGCATTGTCGCGATCATTACATCTCCTAGCGGATATACGCCACCGCCAGATTATGTTTCATTGCACTAACAACATGGCCGAGTACGAAGCGCATCATGGGTATCAAAGTCGCTATTGACTTAAGAATCAAGTTCTTATAAGTGTATGGAGACTCACTTTAGTGATCACCGATTAAGGCGAGGGATACGAAGCATCCGAATCTCATTCCATATCGAGAGCATGTTCGAGTCCGATCCCCTACTGAAGAGATCACTTTCAATCACATTCCACGAGAAGAGAATCGCCGGCACGATTAGCCACTATGTCGCCTATGTTCAAGGTCGATGGGACAACGAGGCTCCCGATCATCATCGAAAAGCTTGATGAACCAAAGATATTGTTATGAGCTTGATACGTAAGAGAAACCTTGGTACTACGACGTGAAGAGGTATCTTGAGATTCAAGGTGATCCCAGGGGCAAATGGACTCCCACCTATGAGGGACCATTTGTAGTCAAGACAGTATTTTCCGGAGGAGCTATGATACTTAGCACCATGGACGGTGAGGACTTCCCACACCTCGTGAATGCGATATAGTCAAAAATACTACGCATAAAGAGACCGCTAGGTCGATCTCATGCGAACCAAAAGGGTTCGGGCAAAAGTTAAGGATATATACAAAACATGTACACCCGGCAAGTCGAAAACCTGCAAAGGCGGCTTGGGCAAAAAAGGGTATCCCGGTAGACTGAAAACCCGAAAGGGCGGTCTAGGCAAAAGTTAGGGATTTAAGCATACGACTATTTCTCGTTCAGATCACCTTTTTCCAGACTACTATCAGCATTCAAGATTCAAATGGCGAAGATCAATCTACTCACTTTCTACTAACAGCAAGGAGATGAGATAGTTGAAATATATGAGTACTAGCATAGTTGGAACTTAACGAGATTGTTTCCGCATAGCTTTTCTTTTCTATTGTATACAGACTACTTGGCCATACGCCACCTTTCAAATAAATACAAGTTTATTTCTCTTTACAATTCTTGCTGTTGTCGTTTCCATAAAGTCCAACGTTTACTTTGAATGATTATATGCATTTGACAATAAAAATCTAGTCACAAACATGCGAAAAGTGAACATAACAAAGTAATTGCTACAGGCTCCAGGAATTGAGATGACGACGAAAGTCACCAATGCATTCCCCCGCAGAGCATGATCCCCACAAAGGTGTCACTCACAACAAACCTTCCCCAGAGGAGTCTACATCAGTTCCCAAGCAGTAGCTCTTCATCCCTATCCGAGGTATTTATCCCCAGCAAAATATCTCTCAACAATCATCATTTCCAAGAATGCAAAGATCCGTGACCAAACTTGGTCAGATAGTGCATCGGAGGAAACCTACACCTTTTATTCCTCAGCCAGAGATGTCAACGGGCTCCAGATTCTGCTAACCCGGTCTCTCAACAACTATCAAATACTCTTCAGCAAGATCTACACGCAAGATCCCCAGTAGAGTACCTCCTAGACTCTCCCCAGCAGGGTCTATGCACAAGATCCTCAACAACGTGTTTCTTGATCTCTACCATCCTCAACAAATATCTAGGCCCAAGACTTGGTCAAATAGTGCATCGGAGGAATCAAAGTTTTCTTTCTTCTCAGGGTCTCCATCCGTTTCGTCCCCAAACAGAAGTCAGAAATCCTCAAGCAGAACATCTGCATCTTCTTCAAGATGGATATGTTTTGAAATACCAAAACATCTATCATTCATACATTTCTCATAAATTCATAATATATGCATATGTCATTCATACACATCGTCATGCATCATACTTTGCATAAGGCTAACAATATTCTATCAAAGTTTCTCTTGCTTTCTCCAAAACAGGTGAAAATCACTTCTGACGCAAACAGGTCCAAGATTAATACCCGAAGCCAGACGGGAAAACTATCTGAACGACCGTCCTAGTTGTCCTCCGACAACTGGTCCAGGATTAATGCCCGAAGCCAGACGGGAAAACTATCTGAACGACCGCCCTAGTTGTTCTCCGACAACTGGTCCAGGATTAATACCCGCCGACGGAAAACTATCTCGAACGATCGTTGTCCTCCGACAACGGATCCAGGATTAATACCCGAAGCTAGACGGGAAAACTATCTGAACGATCACAAGTTATCCTCCAATAACAGGCATTGGATCAATACCCGGAGCACAACGGGGAAGCTATCCACATTTTTCCAACTACTATCCCCTCAGAGTAATCAACACAAAGGTGTATTCTGACTCTCTCTTATTATCAACAGCAACTACAGAGTCTACCGTACGACTCAGTTGCCTTGGATGGCATCTTAAGCCTGTCTCCGACTACTTGTCAACATTTCTCCACCTTCAGAATGCTGCATATTTGGTTAAAAAACCAATACAAACCAATAACTTCATTCAAAGATGAGCACGGGGTCTAACGTACGACTCCCTCCGGATGGCATCTTAAGCCCATCTCCATGCTCCTCTCACTTTCAAGAACGACTACAGAGCCTAGCGTACGGCTCACTCCCCAGCATCGATCTTTCCAGATGGCATCTTAAGCCCATCTCCGCCAGTTTCCCTATTAAGATAACAATCTCAAGTCTAGCGTACGAATCATTCCCCAGGGAAGTCTCCAACTTCTCCAAATGGCATCTGTAAGCCCATTCTCGCATAATCACCAACAGTGAGTGCAAATTTTCAGGTGTACTCGAGTGTTAAATCATCTTCTACCTCCAGGGTCACGAAAGGCGAACGTGCCAATCTAACCCCTCCAGTACAAGAAGATTGAAAGGGGCAGCTGTCATACCCCAAAATTTTCCCTCCTACTTCTCAAGATATTTCATACATCCATACTCAAGGATTCCTCAAGGGTTGATCAGACACACCCTCTCCTAGACAATCAACCCAAACTAGGGTTTGGTATTTCTCAGATCAAGATGAGTTTCCAACATCTCCAATGGTCTTCATGCCTCCTCATATGCTTCAAAGATTCTCCATGTCAAGTTTCAAGCCTCACAAGACAAGTTTCCTCAGACAATTGCTTAGATGGTTGAAAATCAGTTGTATTGGACAAAAAGTCAACTGTGGTCAACATGCAGTCAAACTTCATGATTTTTGGTCAACGTCCTCATCTTGAAGTTACATTCATCATTTGATCAAGGGTTGATCATGATTCATCAAGAAAACTCAAGATTTGCTCAAAAGTCAAACTTTCTAAATTAGGGTTTCTTAGTGAAAAGTCAACCAAACTTTAACTGAGCATAACTTCTTCATAATTTCTCAGAAATTTTTCCACCACCTCTTGTTTTGAAGGAAATTCAATTCTCTACAACTTCATGTCTCACAAGAATGTTTAAAAAATGCTTCATTTGGAAGGTATGGATCAAAACATTACAGGTCCTTTTCAAAGTCCACAAAAAGTCAACGTTTTGTTTTGAAGATATATTGAGCATGGAAACTCCAATGGAGATGAAACCAAAGAGGTTGGTTAGAGGACTCCTAGAGCTTTCTCAAAAGTCCAAGAACACTCAAAAATGTGGAAAATTGAGCAAAATAAACCTTGTGCAAGTTGGGCAATTTTGAAGAAGTGCACAAAGAGAGATACTTGTAAAAATAAAAAAAATCGCAAATGGGCCTAATTTTTCTTCATTCAAACTTGTTCCTTATACAATTAGGAACATCCAAGCCCAATGCCAGGAATTTTAACTTTATTTTTTTATTTAATTTGGATTTTATTCATTTAAATACAAATTAAATTCAAAAATAAGGTATAAAATCAAAATTAATTGCAAATTGATTTTTCTCTCTTCCTTGAGGTCCAAGCAACTCCTAAAATCTGTCAAATTTCGAAATTGGTCTTGATATGGCAAGAATTTGATTGAAATTGATCAAAAAAGATAAGATTTGATTTTGTACAAAATCAAATAATCTTTACATTGATTGATGATTATTTCTTCCTCAAATCAGCTCAATTTCCATCCATTATAAATATACAATGCATATCACATGAATTAGAACAGAAAAATTGCCTCAAGAACCCTAACCTAAAAGTCAAAAAACCGTGCCTTTCAAGTAACTAGCAGCCCTTGTTCCAGCTTGTTTCAATTGGTTTTGAGGATCCAAACACGTTCCTTGACATCCCTTGAAGCATCCCAGACCTTTATATTGTCCAGAAACATCAAGAATTGCAAGAACACGATTTCGGTTTGTCACACTTTTTCAAAAATCGATTTCCATTATTCATGCATTTTTAACATGTTTTCTGGGTGGTTTGATTAAATTTCCATGGCCTAGAACACGAATCACCATTGCTAGGGTTTTCGGTTTCGAATTAGGGTTTCTTTAAAACGGAAAAAATTGGACCAAAAGACCACCACCATCGTGTTCAGAACGATGTTTCCAATCGAACCATGCCCTTGAATGTCATTTATATTGCTTGTGTTTGATTTTGCAAAATGCAGGGACTATAGCGTCGCATTGAGGCCGACGCTATCTTTTCAAAAATTCAAAACGAAGAAGATGAAGGTTGGCGCGTGGTTGGTGCAATCAGGGAGCGACACTCGTTTACAATCTATTCGCTCCGGTTTTCAAACACTTGTGCAAGCCAGCTCAGTTGGTCAAGGCGTGGGTTTGTGAAGGCAATGTCCTGAGTTCGATTCCCAGCCATGGCAAAGCATTTTTTACAAGTTTGCATATTTTTACTATTTTCATATTTTCTTTTAATATTTTCATACAATTTAATTTATCTTTCATAATTTTTATCATGCATTTAAAAATACCAAAAAATATTTATTTTTTGCACACACATCAGAAAAATGTTTATTTAATTTATAAAATTAAAAATATTATTTTTGCATGCATATTTAATTTAATTTCTATTTTATCATTTAAATCACTTTTAATTGATTTTTAATTATTAAATTAACTCCAAAAAATCCCAAAAAATTATTTTAGCATATTAATGTTATTTCCAGCATGAAAACATTTTTCTCATTCAAAAATTATTATTTTTACTAACATTTTCTTTTTATTCAATTTCCTCGTATTTCCAGATTTTTCATCTATTTACAGGTTATCCCGTTTTGGACAATTTTTATCGTTTTCTTTTCATATTATGTAATTGCCTATGGGATGTAATAGTTTAATTAGGAGTTTTACTTTCCGCATTTTTCAATTATGTATCTGCCCCAAAGCCATGTAATAGCGTAGGATTTATCTTTCCGCATTTTATATTTCCGCAATTTACTTTCCGCACCGATAAACTGTTAGTAATTAGGCGTGTATGGCAAGATAAAATTGAACGTAGCTCACTCTAATTTTCAAGATAAAATACCTGAATTGACACACTCTTTCACACATGCACCCCTTAGGGTAATTTTCTCTCGTTGCCTTTACGAATACAAATGGTCATGTCCCTCGAACGTAGAGGTATTCTAGCACCGTTGCCTTCAAAACAAATCATCATAGTCCCTTCGATACAAAGATCATAGACATGATCTTGACCCTCGATGTCACCTACGAATACATGATCTTGACCCTCGATTGTCGCCTACGAAAAATGATGATAGTCCCTTCGAATGTGCTAGGATACTTCCTACAAGTTGCCTTCTTTGACCATCCGATGTCCCTTCGAATGTCCCGCTTACAGCCAACGAATAGAGTTACCTACCAACTAATGGTATGGATAGAACTATTATAAAGGAAAGTAAAATAACACGAAAACGACCAATTCTGAGTAGGTAATATGACTTTTAGTTGCTTGCTCAAATCAAATACTTTTCACACCTCACACTTTTGTCAAAGTTCAAACTCTTTTCAAAATGAAACATTTCCGAACACTTTGTATACATTCCTACATGAATCATTACAAAGTCAAACCGAAATGCCTTTTCAAAACATTTTTCAAACACACAGAAAGCACAATTTTAAAGTGATCTAAGAGCAACTAAGAGCCCGTAGATAACTACGGATGGAAAGAGGTGCTAATACCTTCCCTTTTCATAACCTTCTCCCTTACTCAGAATCTAACGAAGGTCTTTTTCTGTACTTTTTACCTTCCCTTAATTGGATAAAAGAAAAGTCGGTGGCGACTCTTGCTATCCACACATTTGCGATACAAAATCCTACAAAGTCAGTTCACCGTATGACACCTAGCACTGAGCTTCAAAGGTATCCCTTTCTTCTTTAAGCTGAATCCAGGATCTCTTCAAGTCTTCAAAATCAGTAGGCATGTCAGGATGGAGAACGGTATAGGGTACGTCACCTATAGCAACGGTTCCATAATTACCGTAAACAAAGTGAATGGCATCATGAGGTTTTGAGCTCGAGCTCTCACCCATTTGAGGTGAGGTTCCCAAGGAATGGAGTTCTGGTGCCCCAAAGTCTTGGTATCAGTCTTCTTTACCATGCCCCAAGCGTGTATGAACCTTCGACGATAATTCTGGAGATCATGGTTGTAGTCGAACACAATGTCTTGGAGAAGCATATCATGTGGACCACCTCTTCGAGCAAAACCAAACTGACGTAAAGCTAAAGAAGGATTGTAAGTAATACCTCCCCTTATTCCAAGGAGGGGTACATTAGGGAATTCTCCACAACACTCAATAAATGTGAAGTCCTTTTGAGAGAAAAGACACCAACGGATATCTGAATGAGAGAGTGACATTAGTCTTTGAGACCACTTCCACCTTTGCTCGTTCTTCAATACTGATGGAGGAAGGTGCGAAATAAACCACCTGGAAAGTAACGGTATGCAACACATGAGAGTTCCTTGTCTCATAGTGGTACGGGTGTGGAGAGAATGAAGAATGTCTCCAAGTAAGGTAGGCACTGGATTATTAGTAAGAAACAACTTGATGGCGTTGACATCTATGAATTGATCCGAGTTAGGAAATAGAACCAAACCATAGATTAGAAAGGACACAATGTCTTCAAATGCATGGAAACTCATAACTTTGAGGAACTCTCGGGCTTTCTTAATTAAGAACTTAGCAAGTAAACCCTTAACTCCACTTCTTATTTCCCAATTGGCTTCAACGTCTGAGCGCTTTAGGTGTAATGCTGATGCGATGTCTTCGTATCAAGGAACCTTTTCTAAACCGATGAATGGCATTTGGTCAAGAATAGGTATCCCAAGTAGGTTAGAGAACTCTTCCAAGGTAGGAACTAACTGATAATCTGGGAATGTAAAGCAATGGTGTTTCGGATCAAAGAACTGGAATAGGACATGCATCATATCTTCTTCAAAACCGGAGATAACCAAGTCAAGTAGATAACCATGTCTTTTGATGAACTGGGCATGATCAGGAATTTCTGAAACCAATTCTTTGAGCTGAGAAGGTATACCCATGAAGTTGATTCGGATAGTCTTTCTAGAAGCCATAATCCCTACAAAACAGAGCAAAGATAAAACCCTAGGTCCTTGAAATAGTTAGAAATGATATGCAATGCGATGATGTCATGATGTCATGTTTAGCACACACAAACAAGTCACACAATGAACCTAGGTTTAAGGCTTGCATGAGGTATAGGTGATTACCCCACCAAAAGTTTGAGTTGGTTCATCCTGTCCTATAATAGTAACCGGGTTCTAGGAATCTCATATCATTGATCTTTCTCGTAGGCGTTTATTTCAATACGACTACCAAGTGGTCAACCGAAAATATCCCAAAAGTCTGATCTTAATGAGCGTAGCATCGAGTATCAGCCAACCTTGGTCTACACCAAAGCCGGCTCTCACTACCTTCTAATGGCCAAGATGGGTCAATTAGGGTTCTAAAAGTTTAGTTAGTGCTGATGACACCACGCAGAAGCCAAATACTATCCTCAACTTGGGAATGAAGAGTATCAGGACATCCAAAGTGTCACACTAACGTAGCCATCATGTTGACCATTTCGATATACGACAAACGGTCGCGATGATTTATTGCTACTTACCTAAAAGGAAACCCGGATCCGGGTGTAGGATCCCCCACAAATATAATACCCAAGCAACCCTTAAAGATAAAGCAAGCAAGTCAAACAAAAAGTAGTAGAAGTGATCTAGAAATCCCTAAGGCATTCTCTCTTTAGGGTGTATCCCCAGCAGAGTCGCTTGTTCTGTAATACGGTGAACTGACTTTGAGATTTTTGTATCGCGAATGTGCGGATAGCAAGAATCGCCACCGACTTTTCTTTTATCCAATTAAGGGAAGGTAAAAAGTACAAAAAAGACCTTTGTTAGATTCTGAGTAAGGGAGAAGGTTATGAAAAGGGAAGGTATTAGCATCCCTTTCCATCCGTAGTTATCTACGGGCTCTTAGTTGCTCTTAGATCACTTAAAAAAATCGTGCTTTCTGTGTGTTTGACAAAAATGTTTTGAAAAAAGGCATTTCGCTTTGACTTCGTAACGATTCATGTAGGAATGTATAAAAAGTGTTCGGAAATGTTTCATTTTGAAAAAAGAGTTTGAACTTTGACAAAAAGTGTGAGGTGTAAAAATATTTTGATAGAGCAAGCAACTAAAAGTCTTATTACCTACTCAGAATTGGTCGTTTTCGTGTTATTTTACGTTCCTTTAGAATAGCGCTATCCATACCATTAGTTGGTAGGTAACCCCATTCGTTGGATGTAGAAGGGACATTCGAAGGGACATCGTATGGTCATAGAAAGCAACTTGTAGGAAGTATCCTAGCACATTCGAAGGGACTATCATCATTTTTCGTAGGCAACAATCAAGGGTCAAGATCATGTATTCGGAGGCGACATCGTGGGTCTATGATCTTTGTATCGAAGGGACTATGATGATTTGTTTTGAAGGCAACGGTGGTAGAATACGTCTACGTTCGAGGGACTTGACCATTTGTATTTGTAAAGGCAATGAGAGAGAATTACCCTAAGGGGTGCATGTGTGAAAAGAGTGTGTCAAATTCAGATATTTTATCTTGAAGTTATGAGTGATCTATGTCCAATTTTATCTTGCCATACACGCCTAATTACTAGCAGTTTATAGGGTGCGGAAAATAAATTGCGGAAATGTAAAGTGCGGAAAGATAAAGTCCTACGCTATTACATGGCTTTGGGGCAGATACATAATGAGAGTGCAGAAAATAAAAGTCCTAATTAAACTATTACATCCCATAGGCAGTTACATAATTGAAAAAAAGAAGAGCGAGAAAAATCGTCCGAAACGGTATAACCTGTGAACAGATACAAAATCGGAAAATGGAAGAAAATTGCATAAGAGGAAAATGTTAGTAAAACAAATATTTTGAATTTGGAAAAGGCTTTATGTTAGTAATGACATTAATATGATAAAATAAATTTTTGGTAATTTTTGGAATTGATTTGATAATTTAAAAACAATTAAAAGTCAAATTAATGATTAATTAGTAATTAAATTAAATATGCATGCAAAAATAATAATTTTTATATTAAAAATTAAATAAACATTTTTCTGATGATTATGCAAAAAATAAATATTTTTGGTGTTTTTTAGATGCATGATAAAAATATTTGAAGATAAATTAAAATGCATGAAAAATATTAAAGAAAATATAAAAATATGAAAAATAGAGTTAGTTTCAAAAGAGCAAAAAATATATTGGTCTTGCCAGGATTCGAACTGGAGACCTATGCTTCACACACACGCGCCATGACCAACTGAGCTGGAGCGTCCAGGTGTTCAAAAAATGAAACGAAAGCATTATAAGCGAAATTGATCCCTGATGCCCAGATTACGCCCGAAGAACAACATCTTCTTCGTTTGAAATTCTGGAAAACTTAGCATCGACTAAGTTCGACGCTATGACCCCTGCATAATTCAAAAACTCCATACAAGCAATATAAATGGATTGTGAGTACATGAATCGATTGCAAATTGAATTCTAAACACATTGGTGGCATTCATTTGGTCCAATTTTTCCGTTTTAAGGAAACCCTAAATCGGTTCAGAAAACCCTAGCAATGGTATATTTCGATTCAGGCCATGAAAATGCAATTGGATTGTCCAGAAAGCTTGCAAACTTCAAACTAAACTCAAAGCAAACATCAAAACGTGTTAAAAATGCATGAATAACAGAAATCGATTTTTGGAAAAAGTATGAACAAACCAAATCGTGTTTTCTCAATTCTTGATGTTTTTGAGAGATGTAAAGGTCTGGAATGATTCCAGAGACTCCAAGGAATGTGTTTGGATGCTTAGAATTGGCTGAGTCGATCCAAAACCAAGGCTGCAAGTTGCTTGAACTCCACGGTTTTTTGACTTTAGGTTAGGGTTCTTTGAGGCAATTAATCTGTCCTTGTTCATGTGGTATGCATTGTATATTTATAGCAGATGGATTTTGGGCTGAATTGAAGAACAAATATTGATCAATCAATGCAAAAATTATTTGATTTTGTACAAAATCAAATCTTCCTTATTTGATCCAATTTCTTCAATTTATTGCCAAATCAATGCAAATTTCGAAATTTTCCAGCTTGTGTGAGTTACTTGGATCTCAAGTATGAGAGAAAAATCAACTTTGCATTTAATTTTGATTTTATACCTTATTTTTAAATTTAATTTGTTTTTAAATGAATAAAATTCAAATTAAATAGAAAAATAAAGACAAAATTCGTGGCATTGGGCTTGGAGGTTCCAAATAAGATAAGGAACAAGTTTAAACCAAGAAAAACTAGGCCCATTTGCAAAATTTGGGATTTTTACAAGTATTTCTCTTTGTGCACTTCTTCAAAAATGCCCAACTTGTACAAGGTGTATTTTGCTCAATTTTCCACAGTTTTTGAGTGTTCTTGGACTTTTTAGAAAGCTCTAGGAGTCCCCTAACCAACCTCTTTGGTTTCATCTCCATTGGAGTTTCCATGCTCAATATATCTTCAAAACAAAATGTTGACTTTTTGTTGACTTTGAAAAGGACCTGTAATGTTTTGATCCATACCTTCCAAATGAAGCATTTTTTGAACATTCTTTTGAGACATGAAGTTGTAGAGAATTGAATTTCCTTCAAAACAAGAGGTGGTGGAAAAATTTCTGAGAAAGTATGAAGAATTTATGCTCAGTTAAAGTTTGGTTGACTTTTCACTAAGAAACCCTAATTTAGAAAGTTTGACTTTTGTGCAAATCTTGAGTTTTCTTGATGAATCATGATCAACCCTTGATCAAATTATGAATGTAACTTCAAAATGAGGATGTTGACCAAAAATCATGAAGTTTGACTGTATGTTGACCACAGTTGACTTTTTGTCCAATATAACTGATTTTCAACTATCTGAGCAATTGCCTGAGGAAACTTGACTTGTGAGGCTTGAAATTTGACATGGAGAATATTTGAAGCATATGAGGAGGCATGATGACCATTGGAGATGTTGGAAGTCCATCTGGATTTGAGAATTGCCAAACCCTAGTTTGGGTTGATTGTCTAGGAGAGGGTTTGTCTGATCAACCCTTGAGGAATCCTTGAGCATGGATGTATGAAATGTCTTGAGAGAGAATGCCTCCTTTGGTGCAGACTAAGGTTGGCTGATACTCGATGCTAAGCTCATTAAGATCAGACTTTTGGGATATTTTCGGCCGACCACTTGGTAGTCGTATTGAAATAAACGCCTACGAGAAAGATCAATGATATGAGATTCGTAGAACCCGGTTACTATTATAGGACAGGATGAACCAACTCAAACTTTTGGTAGGGTAAACACCTATACCTCATGCAAGCCTTAAACCTAGGGCTATTGTGTGAATTATTTGTGCTTGCTAAACATGACATCATGACATCATCGCATTGCATATCATTTCTAACTATTTCAAGGACCTAGGGATTTATCTTTGCTCTGTTTTGTAGGGATTATGGCTTCTAGAAAGACTATCCGAATCAACTTCATGGGTATACCTTCTCAGCTCAAAGAATTGGTTTCAGAAATTCCTGATCATGCCCAGTTCATCAAAAGACATGGTTATCTACTTGACTTGGTTATCTCCGGTTTTGAAGAAGATATGATGCATGTCCTATTCCAGTTCTTTGATCCGAAACACCATTGCTTTACATTCCCAGATTATCAGTTAGTTCCTACCTTGGAAGAGTTCTCTAAGCTACTTGGGGTGCCTATTCTTGACCAAATGCCATTCACCGGTTTAGAAAAGGCCCCTAAGTACGAAGACATCGCATCGGCATTACACCTAAAATGATCAGACATTGAATCCAATTGGGAAACAAGAAACGGAGTTAAGGGTTTACTTGATAAGTTCCTAATAAAGAAAGCCCGAGAATTTCTCAAAGCTATGAGTTTCCAAGCATTCGAAGACATCTTGGCTTTGCTAATCTATGGTTTGGTTCTATTTCCTAACCCGAATCAATTCATAGACGTGAACGCCATCAAGATATTCTTCACTCATAATCCTGTGCCTACCTTACTTGGAGACATCCTACATTCTCTCCACACTCGTACTATCAAAAGACAAGGAACTCTCATGTGTTGCATACCGTTACTTTCCAGGTGGTATATTTCGCACCTTCCTCCATCAGTATTGAAGAACGACCAAAGGTTGAAGTGGTCTCAAAGACTAATGTCACTCTCTCATTCAGATATCCGTTGGTGTCTTTTCTCTCAAAAGGACTTCACAAGACATTTCAAGCCTCACAAGTCAAGTTTCCTCAGGCAATTGCTCAGATGGTTGAAAATCAGTTGTATTGGACAAAAAGTCAACTGTGGTCAACATACAGTCAAACTTCATGATTTTTGGTCAACATCCTTATTTTGAAGTTACATTCATCATTTGATCAAGGGTTGATCATGATTCATCAAGAAAACTCAAGATTTGCACAAAAGTCAAACTTTCCAAATTAGGGTTTTTTAGTGAAAAGTCAACTGAACTTTGACTGAGCATAACTTCTTCATACTTTCTTAGAAATTTTTCCAACACCTCTTATTTTGAAGGAAATTCAATTCTCTACAACTTCATGTCTCACAAGAATGTTCAAAAAATGCTTCATTTTGAAGACATGGATCAAAATATTACAGGTCCTTTTCAAAGTCCACAAAAAGTCAACGTTTTGTTTTGAAGATATATTGAGCATGGAAACTCCAATGGAGATGAAACCAAAGAGGTTGGTTAGAGGACACCTAGAGCTTTCTAAAAAGTCCAAGAACACTCAAAAATGTGGAAAATTGAGCAAAATACACCTTGTACAAGTTGGGCATTTTTGAAGAAGTGCACAAAGAGAAATACTTGTAAAAATCTAAAATTTTGCAAATGGGCCTAGTTTTTCTTGGTTTAAACTTGTTCCTTATCTTATTTGGAACCTCCAAGCCCAATGCCACGAATTTTGTCTTCATTTTTCTATTTAATTTGAATTTTATTCATTTAAAAACAAATTAAATTTAAAAATAAGGTATAAAATCAAAATTAAATGCAAAGTTGATTTTTCTCTCATACTTGAGATCCAAGTAACTCACACAAGCTGGCAAATTTCGAAATTTGCATTGATTTGGCAAGAAATTGGATCAAATAAGGAGGATTTGATTTTGTACAAAATCAAATAATTTTTGCATTGATTGATCAATATTTGTTCTTCAATTCAACCCAAAATCCATCTACTATAAATATACAATGCATACCACATGAACAAGGACAGAAAAATTGCCTCAAAGAACCCGAACCTAAAGTCAAAAAACCGTGGAGTTCAAGCAACTTGCAGCCTTGGTTTTGGATCGATTCAGCCAATTCTAAGCATCCAAACACATTCCTTGGAGTCTCTGGAATCATTCCAGACCTTTACATCTCTCAAAAACATCAAGAATTGAGAAAACACGATTTGGTTTGTTCATACTTTTTCAAAAAATCGATTTCTGTTATTCATGCATTTTTAACACGTTTTGATGTTTGCTTTGAGTTTAGTTTGAAGTTTGCAAGCTTTCTGGACAATCCAATTGCATTTTCATGGCCTGAATCGAAATATACCATTGCTAGGGTTTTCTGAACCGATTTAGGGTTTCCTTAAAACGGAAAAATTGGACCAAATGAATGCCACCAATGTGTTTAGAATTCAATTTGCAATTGATTCATGTACTCACAATCCATTTATATTGCTTGTATGGAGTTTTTGAATTATGCAGGGGTCATAGCGTCGAACTTAGCCGACGCTAAGTTTTCCAGAATTTCAAACGAAGAAGATGATGTTCTTCGCGCGTAATCTAGGCATCAGGGATCAATTTGGCTTATAATGCTTTCGTTTCATTTTTGGAACACCTGGACGCTCCAGCTCAGTTGGTCATGGCGCGTGTGTGTGAAGCAAAGGTCTCCAGTTCGAATCCTAGCAAGACCAATATATTTTTTGCTCTTTTGAAACTAACTCTATTTTTCATATTTTTATATTTTCTTTAATATTTTTCATGCATTTTAATTTATCTTCAAATATTTTTATCATGCATCTAAAAAACACCAAAAATATTTATTTTTTGCATAATCATCAGAAAAATGTTTATTTAATTTTTAATATAAAAATTATTATTTTTGCATGCATATTTAATTTAATTACTAATTAATCATTAATTTGACTTTTAATTGTTTTTAAATTATCAAATCAATTCCAAAAATTACCAAAAATTTATTTTATCATATTAATGTCATTACTAACATAAAGCCTTTTTCCAAATTCAAAAATATTTGTTTTTACTAACATTTTCCTCTTATGCAATTTTCTTCCATTTTCCGATTTTGTATCTGTTCACAGGTTATACCGTTTCGGACGATTTTTCTCGCTCTTATTTTTTTCAATTATGTAACTGCCTATGGGATGTAATAGTTTAATTAGGACTTTTATTTTCTGCACTCTCATTATGTATCTGCCCCAAAGCCATGTAATAGCGTAGGACTTTATCTTTCCGCACTTTACATTTTCGCACCCTATAAACTGCTAGTAATTAGGCGTGTATGGCAAGATAAAATTGGACATAGATCACTCATAACTTCAAGATAAAATATCTGAATTTGACACACTCTTTTCACACATGCACCCCTTAGGGTTATTCTCTCTCGTTGCCTTTACAAATTCAAATAGTCAAGTCCCTCGAACGTAGAGGTATTCTAGCACCGTTGCCTTCAAAACAAATCATCATAGTCCCTTCGATACAAAGATCATAGACCCACGATGTCGACTCCGAATACATGATCTTGACCCTCGATTGTTGCCTACGAAAAATGATGATAGTCCCTTCGAATGTGCTAGGATACTTCCTACAAGTTTCTTTCTATGAGCATACGATGTCCCTTCTACATCCAACGAATGGGGTTACCTACCAACTAATGGTATGGATAATGCTATTCTAAAGGAACGTAAAATAACACGAAAACGACCAATTCTGAGTAGGTAATAAGACTTTTAGTTGCTTGCTCTATCAAAATATTTTTACACCTCACACTTTTTGTCAAAGTTCAAACTCTTTTTTCAAAACGAAACATTTCCGAACACTTTGTATACATTCCTACATGAATCGTTACGAAGTCAAAGCGAAATGCCTTTTTTCAAAACATTTTTGTCAAACACACAGAAAGCACAATTTTTTAAGTGATCTAAGAGCAACTAAGAGCCCGTAGATAACTACGGATGGAAAGGGGTGCTAATACCTTCCCTTTTCATAACCTTCTCCCTTACTCGAATCTAACGAAGGTCTTTTTCTGTACTTTTTACCTTCCCTTAATTGGATAAAAGAAAAGTCGGTGGCGACTCTTGCTAGCCGCACATTTGCGATACAAAAATCTCAAAGTCAGTTCACCGTATTACAGAACTGGGGACTCTGCTAGGGATACACCCTAAAGAGAGAATGTCTTAGGGATTTCTAGATCACTTCTACTGCTTTTTGTTTAACTTGCTTGCTTTATCTTTAAGGGTTGCTTGGGTATTATATTTGTGGGGGACCCTACACCCGGATCCGGGTTTCCTTTTAGGTAAGTAGCAATAAATCATCGCGACCGTTAGACGTATATCGAAACGGTCAACATGATGGCTACGTTAGTGTGACACTTTGGATGTCCTGATACTCTTCATTTCCAAGTTGAGGATAGTATTTGGCTTCTGCGTGGTGTCATCAACACTAACGAAACTTTTAGAACCCTAATTGACCCATCTTGGCCATTAGAAGGTAGTGAGATGGCTGGCTTTGGTGTAGACCGAGGTTGGCTGATACTCGATGCTACGCTCATTAAGATCAGACTTTTGGGATATTTTCAGTCGACCACTTGGTAGTCGTATTGAAATAAATGCCTACGAGAAAGATCAATGATATGAGATTCCTAGAACCCGGTTACTATTATAGAACAGGATGAACCAACTCAAACTTTTGGTGGGGTAATCACCTATACCTCATGCAAGCCTTAAACCTAGGCTCATTGTGTGAATTGTTTGTGTGTGCTAAACATGACATCATTACATCATCGCATTGCATATCATTTCTAACTATTTCAAGGACCTAGGGATTTATCTTTGCTCTGTTTTGTAGGGATTATGGCTTCTAGAAAGACTATCCGAATCAACTTCATGGGTATACCTTCTCAGCTCAAAGAATTGGTTTCAGAAATTCCTGATCATGCCCAGTTCATCAAAAGACATGGTTATCTACTTGACTTGGTTATCTCTGGTTTTGAGGAAGATATGATGCATGTCCTATTCCAGTTCTTTGATTCGAAACACCATTGCTTTACATTCCCAGATTATCAGTTAGTTCCTACCTTGGAAGAGTTCTCTATACTACTTGGGATACCTATTCTTGACCAAATGCCATTCACCGATTTAGAAAAGGTTCCTAGATATGAAGAGATCGCATCAGCATTACACCTAAAGCGCTCAGACGTTGAAGCCAATTGGGAAACAAGAAGTGGAGTTAAGGGTTTACTTGCTAAGTTCTTAATTAAGAAAGCCCGAGAGTTCCTCAAAGTTATGAGTTTCCATGCATTTGAAGACATTGTGGCCTTGCTAATCTATGGTTTGGTTCTATTTCCTAACTCGGATCAATTCATAGATGTCAACGCCATCAAGTTGTTTCTTACTCGTAATCCTGTGCCAACTTTACTTGGAGATATCCTGCATTCACTCCACACTCGTACTACTAAGAGACAAGGAACTTTCATGTGTTGCATACCGTTACTTTCCAGGTGGTTTATTTCGCACCTTCCTCCATCAGTATTGAAGAACGAGAAAAGGTTGAAGTGGTCTCAAAGACTAATGTCACTCTCTCATTCAGATATCCGTTGGTGTCTTTTCTCTCAAAAGGACTTCACATTTATTGAGCGTTGTGGAGAATTCCCTAATGTACCCTTCCTTGGCATAAGGGGAGGTATTACTTACAACCCTTCTTTAGCTTTACGTCAGTTTGGTTTTGCTCAAAAAGATGGTCCACATGATATGCTTCTCCAAGACATTACGATCTCCAAAATTACCGTCGAAGGTTCATACACGCTTGGGGCATGGTAAAGAAGACTGATACCAAGACTTTGGGGCACCAGAACTCCATTCCTTGGGAACCTTACCTCAAATGGGTGAGAGCTCGAGCTCAAAACCACATGATGCCATTCACGCCTGTTTTACCAGTAATTATGGAACCAGTTGCTATAGGTGACGTACCCTATACCATTCTCCATCCTAACATGCTTACTGATTTTGAAGACTTGAAGAGATCCTGGATTCAGCTTAAAGAAGAAAGGGATACCTTTGAAGTTCAGTGCTACGCAAGCGAGAAGAAAGTGCTAGAGTTGAACAAGCTACTTCACGAGGAGCGAAACATCAACGCCTACCTCGGCACCAAAAGGAAGCGCCCATGGGAGACTTAGAGCTTTAGGATTTTGTTCTTTTCTTTTATTGTTTTGAACTATCTTTTGTAATTAAAAAAAAAGAAAAAGAAAAGAGAATAAAAAGAGAACTAATAAATGTTTGTTCGTGTTTGTTTAACAAATTTAAATTCCTAAGGTCCTTGAAAACATTGCATTTGCATAAACATCGCATTTGCATAAACATCGCATATCATAACATAACATCTCATAATAGGTACATTGGAGATTGGTTTTCTCATTCTCTCGCTATTTATTTTAGCAGAAATGGCTCTTGAACAGACTGTCAAAGATCTCCGTGGCTCGAATGCCGGTTCTGTGGAGATGTTCACTAGCTTGGTCCAAGGCCAAGAAGATCTGAAGAAACTCATCAACAGAAAGAAGAGGGTCGTTGGTGTTCTTAACATGGGTAGACGTTACAAAGGTGGTCCTAAAGTGGTCAGCCGGATAGAGCTCTCAGAAGGAAGTGTCAAGACTGAAGGGAGTGTCAAGGGCAATGAAGAAGGCAGTCAGCGTGAGCCTGAGAAGGACAGAGAAGATCACTATGATAATGACCAGTACTCTGATGAAGATGACAAGTACAAGCAACTTGAAGACCGTCTGAATGCTGTGGAAAATCTGAAAATGCCAGGGCTGAATTTTGATTATTTGAGTCTCGTCCCTGGTGTGGTGATTCCTCCCAAGTTCAAGGTTCCCACTTTTGCCAAATATGATGGCATTTCTTGTCCGAAGCTACATTTGAAGTCTTATGTTCAGAAAATCAACCCCCACACTAATGACAGAAAGTTATGGATGCATTATTTTCAAGAGAGTTTGTCTGGAACTCAATTGGAGTGGTATTATCAGCTAGAGAATGACCGTATCCGTACTTGGAGTGACCTAGCAGATGCTTTCTACAGACAATATGAGTACAATGCTGAATTGACACCCACTCGCATGCAACTACAGAGCATGTCTATGGGTCGTGATGAGAAGTTCAAAGAGTATGCTCAGAAATGGAGAGATCTAGCAGGCAGAGTTCAACCACCCTTGTCCAATAAGGAGTTGGTTGATATGTTTATGGGAACACTGACAGGCCCATTCTTCAATCATCTGATTGGAAACTCTTCAGCCGGATTCATCGAGCTAATGTTGAAAGGAGAGCGTATTGAAGCTGGTATCAAGAGTGGGAAGATTCAGGTGGAGTCATCTTCAAATGCTGTGAAGAGATCTTTTGGTGGTAAGAAAGAAACTAATGTTGTGTATGGTCAGAAAAGCCGAGCCAAGACTGACCGTGCTCAATCTGTGGGGGCAGTTGTGATCTCCAATCCTACATTAGCACAACCTGAGACAACGCGCGTAACGCCACGAAGACAGTTTACGAAGATCAACATGCCATTGTCGCAAGCCTTGCAACACATGTTGAAAGTAGAGCTGATTACTTTGAAGGATCCTCCTCAGAGTGTCAACACTTCCTCTCCGAGATACAATCCTAATGCTAAGTGTGCTTACCACTCAAACAGACCAGGGCACGACACTGACAACTGTTGGGCTCTGAAGAACAAGATTCAAGATATGATTGAAGCTAAGCAGATTGAGTTCGATCCTCCAGTTGAGACTCCGAATGTGATCAACGCGCCTATTCCTAACCATGACAAAAGTTCCAATGCTATTGGCGATAACTCTTACGTTTTCAACATAGATGACCTGACCATTACTCTGATGACTGTTAAGAAGAATTTGCTGCAAGCCGGTGTCAACCCAGGATGCCCAGAGAATTGTCGTTGGTGCCCATCTGCACCGGATGGTTGTGCTTGGTTGAGAAGACGTGTTCAGTGCATGATGGATAATCGTGAAATACTATTCCTGAAACCACCTGTGGAGAGTCTGTGTGAAGACATATCTAAGAAACTGAAGATTGAAGATGTGAACAAAGTTGTACCGAATGTGTGGGATACCTTGGGGTAGCCAAGTGGAAAGTTTGATTACATGGTGAAGTATACTGTTCCTGAAAGCTACAAGATTCCTATTGAAGATGTTAAGGCGACCGGATGGGGAGACGATTTCTCAGAAGACTATGCTGATGTAAACATGATAAGGATTTCCTTTGCTGATTTTGTGCCTAGAGTGGCACCTCTCATTATTACTTCTCCAAGACCAGTTCCATATTCCTCTGACAAGGCTATTCCTTGGAATTATGGATCTGATGTTTACTATCATGGCGTCAAGCAAGACCCTCTGACCATTGAAGATCTTACAATTGAAGCTACCATTCCTGACATTGACAACATCACCGGATCAAGTAAGGTGACCAGAACCGGAAGAGTGTTTTCTCCAGAAATCTCTGCTCCAAAAGACGTTGTGACTCCAGCTCGCATTCCAGCTATTGAACCAGTTCCCGAGACTAGAGGGAAAGAACCAGTAACTCATCCTGCTCCTACATAAGTACCAAAGGAAGTTACTGAAGACACCTCCAAACAAGAAATGGAGGAAATTCTGAAGATTATCAAGAAGAGACTACAATGTTGTGGAACAATTGGGACAGACTCCGTCCAAGATCTCCATGCTTGCTCTGCTCTTGTGCTCCGAGGCTCATGCTAAAGCCTTGGTGAAGTTTCTAAAGAATGCTCACATACCGCAAGACACTACTACTGATCAATTTGAAGTTTGTATTGCTAGCCTGGCTGCCAACAACGGCCTAGGCTTCTCTGATGCTGATCTGACTCCTGCCGGAAGGAAACACAATAAAGCCTTGCACATCTCTGTTGAATGCAAGGGCGTTACATTGTCTCATGTTTTGGTGGATACCGGTTCTGCTCTGAATATCCTACCAAAGACTGCTTTTGATCGACTCGACGTTGAAGGATTGGTTCTGAAACCCAGTGACATTGTTGTGAGAGCTTTTGATGGTTCTAAGCGAACAATACTTGGAGAGCTCATTCTGCCTGTTAAAGTCGGTTCCCAGACCTTTGGTTCCACTTTCTTCGTCATGGACATTCGTCCAGCTTACTCTTGCCTACTTGGTCGCCCTTGGATACATGGGGGCGGCTACTCTACCCCTGCATCGGTTGAAGTACCCGGTGAAAGGGAAGGTTGTTACGGTATGTGGTGAAGAGGAGTATATGGTCAGTCATCTACAGTCATTCCGATATCTCGAGATGGAAGGTGAATTTGTCGAGACTCCCTGTCAAACTTTTGAAACAATCCCCAGAGTCATGCCTGTTGACTCTCCTGTCACTCCTGAAGTTACGCAAGTTCCGCCTAGGATGGCCTCGTTGAAGGATGCTTAAGCTGCAGTTGAAGAGGGAAGTAGTACTATTTGGGGTCAGCTCCCCAATCTTCCTTTCAAATCTGACAAGACTGGTTTAGGCTTCACCATCAGAGGTTAGAAGATGATATGATGCGAGCGTGCCGGCCAACTTCCTTTCCTCATCATCCAGAATGGAATCCATGCTATAGAAGACGACGACAGCGACTTCGACATCAGCGAGTGGATCTTCCCAACTCCCGACAACGGACTCAGCAATTGGAAGACTGAAGACGTCATACCAATCTCCTTTAGACAGGAGTAATTGCTCTTGTTTTTGTTTTGCTTTTCGTATTTTCTATGTTTTGAACAATAAACTCTAAAGCCTAGTGCCTTGCCCAGGGCATCATGGCTCGTTTGTGAGGGTTATTATCTGTCATTTGCATATTTTCATTCAATAAAATTGTTGGACTTTTGCATTAAATTGTTGCTTTCTTTTACTTTATCACCCCTTCAAAAAGCTATGTGTTTCTTACACACACCCACGTGATACACTGCAGAATCACTCTGAATCTCGTTGATAACAGCTATGCTATTGCTAAATATGACTTCGATAATCCGATCTACCAAGCCGAAGACGAAAGTGAGGAGTATTGTGAAGTGCCAGGAGAACTTGTCAGACTGCTACAACAAGAAGACCGAGTCATACAGCCACACGAAGAGCAAGTTGAGGTTGTGAATTTGGGTACTGATGAAGACAGGAAAGAGATCAAGATATGAGCGGGTCTTGAGAACAGTGTCAAAGAGAGATTGATTCAGATGCTACGAGACTACATTGAGGTTTTTTCTTGGTCATACGAAGACATGCCGGGTTTGGACATTGATATTGTGGTACACCGATTTCTGACAAAAGAAGGTTTTCTTCCTGTGAAACAGAAGGTTCGTCGCATGCGTCCTGAGATGTCAGAGAAAATCAAAGCCGAAGTGATGAAGCAGTTCAACGCCGGTTTCTTAGCTGTTACTTCTTATCCACAGTGGATTACAAACGTAGTACCCGTACCTAAGAAGGATGGCAAGGTACGAATGTGTGTGGACTACAGAGATCTGAATAAAGCAAGTCCGAAAGACGATTTTCCACTTCCTCATATTGATGTTCTGGTTGACAACACCGCTCAGCACAAGGTTTTCTCCTTCATGGATGGTTTCTCCGGTTACAATCAGATCAAAATGGCTCCTGAAGACATGGAGAAGTCTACTTTTGTTACACAGTGGGGCACTTTCTGCTACAAGGTTATGTCGTTCGGACTGAAGAACGCGGGCGCCACTTATCAGCGTGCTATGGTGACGTTATTTCATGACATGATTCATCACGAGATAGAGGTCTACGTTGACGACATGATAGCTCGATCACAGACTGAAGAAGAACATCTTGGTCATCTACGGAAACTATTTGTTAGGTTGAAGAAGTACAGATTGAGACTTAATCCCAACAAGTGCACCTTTGGAGTCAGATCCGGTAAACTCCTAGGGTTTGTTGTCAGTGGTAAAGGCATTGAAGTTGACCCCACCAAGGTTAAAGCTATTCAAGAAATGCCAGCTCCCCGCACCGAGAAGGAAGTCAGAGGTTTCTTGGGCCGATTGAATTACGTTGCCAGATTCATTGCACATCTAACTGCTACTTGTGAGCCAATCTTCAAGCTACTGAAGAAAGATCAAGTAGTGGAATGGAATGACGATTGCCAGATCGCTTTTGACAAAATCAAAAAGTACCTACATAATCCTCCTATCCTGATGCCGCCCACCGAAGGAAGACCTCTTATCATGTACTTGACAGTGTTAGAGAACTCAATGGGGTGTGTGTTGGGGCAACATGACGAGTCTGGTCGAAAAGAGTATGCAATATACTACCTTAGCAAAAAGTTTACCGATTGTGAAACAAGATACTCACAGCTCGAGAAAACTTGCAGCGCTTTGGCTTGGGCTGCTCGCCGACTAAGACAGTATATGTTGACTCACACTACCTTGTTGATCTCCAAGATGGATCCGATAAAATACATATTTGAGAAACCAGCTCTTTCCGGAAGAATAACAAGATGGCAAATGATCTCGACCGAATACGACATCCAGTACACTTCTCAGAAAGCGATCAAAGGAAGTGTAGTAGCTGATCATTTGGCTCATCAAGCCGTGGATGACTATCGGTCTATGCAGTTCGAATTTCCAGATGAAGATGTTCTACTAGTTACAGATTGCGAAGAACCAGGACTAGACGAAGGACCTGAAAAAGGATCCCGATGGACCATGGTCTTTGATGGAGCCTCAAACGCACTTGGCAATGGCATTGGCGCCATCATTACATCTCCTACAGGCGGACACACCCCTTTCACCGCCAGGTTATGTTTCAGTTGCACTAACAACATGGCCGAATACGAAGCGTGCATCATGGGTATCAAAGCTGCTATTGACTTAAGAATCAAGTTCTTACAAGTGTATGGAGACTCAGCTTTGGTGATCAGTCAGATTAAGGGCGATTGGGATATGAAGCATCCGAATCTCATTCCATATCGAGAACATGTTCTGAGTTTGATCCCCTACTTTGAAGAGATCACTTTCAATCACATTCCACGAGAAGAGAATTAGTTGGCAGACGCGTTGGCTACTATGTCATCTATGTTCAAGGTCAGATGGGACAACGAGGCTCCCCAAATCATCATTGAGAAGTTTGACGAACCAACATATTGTTATGAGCTTGATACAGAAGAGAAACCATGGTACTATGACGTGAAGAGGTATCTTGAGACTCAGGAGTATCCCGCAGGGGCATCTGTCAACGATAAGAAGTGCTTGAGAAGATTTGCATCCAAATTCTTCCTTAGCAACGACATCTTATACAAGCGCAACCACGACTTGTGCTTACTCCACTGTGTGGACCAGAAAACAGCATCACGTATCATGGAAGAGTTACATGAAGGCGCATTTGGTACCCACTCCAGTGGACATACGATGGCTAAGAAGATTTTGAGGACAGGTTACTATTGGTCCACCATGGAAGCTGATTGTCACCGCTATGCTCGATCTTGTCACAAATGTCAGATTTATGCAGACAAATTGCACGTGCCTCCAGTACCTCTGAATGTTCTAACAGCTCCTTGGCCTTTTGCAATGTGGGGCATTGATATGATCGGAGAAATCAAGCCCACAGCTTCCAATGGACACCGTTTCATCCTTGTGGCAATCGACTATTTCACCAAATGGGTAGAGGCAGCCTCGTTCGCATCTGTTACCAAGAATGTTGTGGCTCGACTCATTAAGCATAACCTTATCGGTCGGTATGGCACTCCTGAAAGGATTATCACAGATAACGGCTCTAATCTCAACAACAAAATGATCACCGAACTCTGCACGCAGTTCAAGATCAAGCATCACAACTCTTCTCCTTATCGGCCTAAGATGAATGGCGCAGTGGAAGCCGCCAACAAGAATATCAAGAAGATTATACAGAAGATGACAGTAACTTACAAAGATTGACATGAGATGTTACCATTTGCTCTTCATGGTTATCGTACTACAGTACGAACATCAACAGGGGCAACCCCTTTCTCTCTTGTATACAGTATGGAAGCAGTCCTACCGATCGAGGTTCAGATACCCTCAACCAGAGTCCTCCAGGACACAAAGCTAAGTGAAGACGATTGGATCCAGACTCGGCTTGACCAGATTAACTTGATTGATGAGAAACGACTCGCATCCATCTGCCATGGACAGATCTATCAGAAGCGAATGATTAGAGCATTTAACAAGAAGGTCAAGCACCGAGTCTACCAAGTCGGTGATCTAGTAGTCAAGCGCATCATTCTTCCACAAGGTGATCCCAGGGGCAAATGGACTCCCACCTATGAGGGACCGTTTGTAGTTAAGACAGTATTTTCCGGCGGAGCTATGATACTTAGCACCATGGATGGTGAAGACTTCCCACACCCTGTGAACGCAGACATAGTCAAAAAATACTACGCATAAAAGAGACCCGCTAGGTCGACTGGCCTAGGCAAAAGTAAGGGCATCCTGGCAAACCAAAAGGGTTCGGGCAAAAGTTAAGGATATATATACAAAACATGTACACCCGGCAAGTCGAAAACCTGAAAAGGCGGCTTGGGCAAAAAGGGTATAGACTAAAACCGAAAGGGCGGTCTAGGCAAAAGTTAGGGATTTAAGCGTACGACTATGTCCCGTCCAGATCACCTACTTCCAGACTACTATCAGCATTCAAGATTCAAAAGTCAGTCCACTCACTTTCTACTGACAGCAAGGAGATGAGATAGTTGAAATATATGAGTACTAGCATAGTTGGAACTTAACGAGATTGTTTCCGTATAGCTTTTTACCTTTCTTGTGTACAAATTACTTGGCCATACGCCACATTTCAAATAAATACGAGTTATTTCTCTTTACAATTTTTGCTATTGTTATTTGCATAAGGTCCAACGTTTACTTTGAATGATTATATGCATTTGACAATAAAAATTTGTTTACAAACATACGAAAAGTGGACATACAAAAGTAATTGCTACAGGCTCTAGGAATTGGGAGGACGACGAAAGTCAGCAATACGTTCCCTTACAAAGTACAATCCCCACGGAGGTGTCGCTCGCTACAAACCTTCCCCCAGCGGAGTACACATTTTCCTCCGCTGGTTCCGACATTCCAAGCTTCATCGCATTAGTCCCTGAGCAGTGATCCCAGTCAACTTAACCGGATTACACCAGTCTTCGAGCAATAACATTTCATCCCCAGCCGAGGTATTTATCCCCAGTAGAACATCTCTCAACAATTACCCTTTTCCCCGGCAGCAGCAATATCCAGACTCGAAACTTGGTCAGATAATGCATCGGGGGAAACCTACATCTTTTATTCCCCAGCCAGAGATTTCGACGGGCTCCAGATCCTTCTAACCCGGCCTCCCACAGCTGTCAAATGCTCTCTAGCAGGGTCTATGCGCAAGATTCCCAGTAGAACGCCTCCTTTTTTTCCCCCAGCAGGATCTATGCACAAGATCCTCAGCAACGTGTCTCTCGATCTCTACCATCATCAACAATATCTAGGCTCAAGACTTGGTCAGATAGTGCATCGGAGGAATCAAGGTTATCTTTCTTCTCTGGGTTTCCAATCTGTTTCGTCTCAATAGAAGCCAGGAATCCCCAAGCAGAGCATCCACATCTTCTTCAAGATGGATATATTTTGAAATACCACAACATCTATCATTCATACATTACTCATAAAAGTCATAATTTATGCATATGTCATTCATAAACATTGTCATGCATCATACTTTGCATAGGACTAACGATTTTCTATCAAAGTTTCTTTTGTTTTTCCAAACAGGTGAAAATCACTTCTGAAACGACAGGTCTAGGATTAATGCCCGAAGCCAGACGGGAAAACTATCTGAACGACCGCCCTAGTTGTCCTCCGACAACTGGTCCAGGATTAATGCCCGAAGCCAGACGGGAAAACTATCTGAACGACCGCCCAAGTTGTCCTCCGACAACTGATCCGGGATTAATACCCGAAGCCAGACGGGAAACCCTATCCGAACGATCACACAAGTTATCCTCCGATAACAGGCATTGGACTAATACCCGAAGTACAACAGGGAAGATGTCCACATTTTTCCGACTATTATCCTCTCAGAATAATCAAGACCCAGATTTGTTCTGACTCTATCTTATTATCAACAGCAACTACAGAGTCTGGCGTACGACTCAGTTGCCTTGGATGGCATCTTAAGCCCATCTCCGACTACTTGTCAACATCTCTCCGCTTTCAGAATGCTGCATATTTGGTTAAAAAACCAATACAAACCAATAACTTCATTCAAAGACAAGCACAGAGTCTAACGTACGACTCCCTCCGGATGGCATCTTAAGCCCATCTCCATGCTCCTTTCACTTCCAGAAACGTCTACAGAGCCTAGCGTACGGCTCACTCCCCAGCATCGATCTTTCCAGATGGCATCTTAAGCCCATCTCCGACAGTTCTCCTACTCAGACAACAATCTCGAGTCTAGCATACGACTCATTCCCCAGCGAAATCTCCAACTTCTCCAAATGGCATCTGTAAACCCATTCCCGCATCATCACCAACAGCGAGTGCAAATTTTCAGGTGTACTCGAGTGTTCAATCATCTTCTACCTCCAGGTCACGAAAGGCAAGCATGCCAATCTAACCCTTACAGCACAAGAAGATTGAATATGGGCAATTATCATCTTAATTACCTCGGGAAATTTTAGTTGACAGTTGATACTAGCCTTGTTACTAGTTTCTTTCAACTGTGAACTGCTCTTTTCCGCCATATATCTCTCTTTATCCTTCTGCAATTCAGACTTGTGCTTGTAATTCCTGCAACATTTACATCACTTCTGCATTTCTAGGATTTTTTTTCTTGGATTTTTATACAAAGAGGTTGGAGTCACACCATGACCTTTACCCCCTCACCCGACCCGGGTACTCAGCAACATTTAGTGCTCGACTGAGTACGCTCCTGATATCCTGGTCATCACCTGTGGATATCGATTGCGATAGGGTCTCTTGTAATTCATTTACGTATCGAAAATTATTAATGGAGATAAAAAATTAATTATATATTAATAAACATTTAATATAATTTAATTAAAAACACAATGTTATACTTACACACTTATCATAAACATGTTGCATATCGGGATTAACAACTCGATCTTTGCCAACACGAGCTTCCTTCCACAACACATGTGCGGGTAGTGATGTTTCGTCACTTTTTCGTCTCTTCTAACTACGCATTGTTACAAATAATAAGATCATCAATTATAACACATTGAGAGAATTAATAAGATCGTAGAATTTATATTTACTTACAATTTTTTCCTGTAAGCGTGCATATCCCAAACGCCCTTTTTTATATGGATATACGGGTTTTGATGCTCTCTCGCGATTTACGGCACTCACTTTCTTGAAATTTTAGTCTCTTCTTTGGCCTACAAAAGCAACCCAATCTTGTGAATTTTGTACAACCATTATACAACGGTTTCTCTGCATCTCTTACCAACCTCTCGAACATTTTGGACAATCATTAAGATCTTCTTCAAGCGCTTCTGCAATCTCTTCGACTCGATCATAATCGTATATATCTGTGCAATTGTCCTTTGAAGCATAGGTCCTCTTATCCCCCGATTCAACATTCTCGTTACTTTTCTCACCATGAATATTCCAACATGTATAACTTCTATCAATTCCATACCGTATTAAATGTGATGCCAACTGAACCGTGTCAACCCAGTTCCCATAACAACAATACAAACAAGGACATGTCATTCGACTAGGGTCTTTGGCGTGCGCAACAAAAAACTTAACAAACTCTGATACCACATTCTCATATTCTTTCGACAATCGATTGGAATACATCCATGTCTTATCCATATCAACTAATTCGTGCACAAAACAGTATACTGCATTTCTGTCAAAATGCAAAGTATACACGGAATGGATCCGTATCAAGAAAACGCAACATATGAAAGGCAATTTAAGACAAATTCATCACAATACCAGTAATTTGAGGAAGAAATTTACCTCGGATTTATCGAACTCAAAGAAACACGGAGAATGAGCGTCGTACGTCGAACTAGGCCGGGAAACACTACTAATTCAAAGAAAAGAAAACTTCTATTATAAAAAATAGGATGAATGTACATGAACATTTAACTAAACGGCATGAATGAGTGTAAGTGAAACTAACATGATAAACCAAATTCAATGCAAGCTATAAATCAAACGTACCAAAGTCCGGGCAGCCATGAACAAACTTAGTAACGCGCATTAAAGTTCTATTAAAAAAAAGGATGAATGTACATGAACATTTAACTAAACGGCATGAATGGATGACCTTTTTTTTAAGCAAAAGTCAACATAGTATTATTGTTCAAAACATATTCAAAATTTAATAAACACAATGGTTAACATGATTTTTCAATCACAAATGAAACAAAAGGCAAGAAATAGTATTACAACATGGAAATGAAGTTCTAAATAGGCTTCGAACCTTCAAACAAAATTTCCGGAAGAAACTATGCACATGAACTAGAGCTTGATAATATCGTTTCAATCATGCTTAATATCAACGGTAAACACAAAACAATGTCATAATCGATTTGAACTTTCAAAGTCGAATGCAAGTGAAACTAACATGATAAACCAAATTCAATGCAAGCTATAAATCAAACGTAACAAAATCCGGGCAGCCATGAACAAACTTAGTAACGCGCATTAAAGTTCTTCTCAAACAAGCTCAAAATCAAATGGCAGTTACTCAAACTATGCTACAACCAATTTACTCATTATTCTCAACTTAAACATGTAGCAGCACAAACAAAATCAGAATTAATCACCACAAATTCATTGAAACTTCTCTGGATAACATACTAACAATATCCCAAACTCTTCATCCACTCAGAACCAACAAACATAAATTATTAACACAAGCACTCTTCATCCACTCAAAACCAACAAACAGAAATCGTTGAATTCACCTTTTATTCAACCAGAAATATGCAAGAACTAGAAATTCAACTCCCGATGTATGAGTGTATATAACATTTTGTAATTGTCAAACATCTTATATTGTATCAGTAGTACTTTTCTTAGTTGCTAGAATCATCTACTTACACAGACACTGAACATGAGATTGACACAAACACTTAAAAAATGGGAATAATTTGAGTACATACAAATGATTGAACTAACCACGTATGTTGGTGTGTGATACTGAAACATGTTAGATATTTGATATACCATCAATCTAAAGTCTATGTACTAAATAGTTTATAAGTAGCTTCTGTAAAACTTTGTGCAATGCTTGCAAACTAGAATGGTAATGTTAGTATTAGATTTCAACTACCAAGAAAAAAGAAATTAATAACTAAACAGCTAGCCATGGTAGACATGCATACAGAGAGATTGCTGGAAACGAAACAGAGAAATAGAACGCAGAAGAATCGAAAACACAGCCATGGAAGAAGAATAAAAAAATCTGAAATTAAACAAGGAAGACGATAATGGAAGGAGAAGAAGACTGAAGGCTGAAGACGGTGAATGGAGGCGAGTGCGGAAGAGCAACAACACAGACGAAGCTTGAGAAGTCCATGAAAGGAGGTTGCTTGCAGGAGCAGTAGCCAGAGGAAGAAGATGAACAGAACGCACGAAGGAGAATGAGGGAATGAAATTGTATTAAGGGTTATTAATTTTAATTATAAAATAATCTATGAAAGCGCTTTTAAAAGCGCTTTCTAAAGCCCATATATAAGAGCGTTTTTCCTTCAAAAGCGCTTTCGTATCATAGGCCTATAGCATCGCTTTTAAAAGCGCTTTCTTAAGGCCACCTATAAGAGCGCTTTTGAAAAGCGCTTTCTAAGGTTAACCTTTAACAGCTCTTTTCAAAAGCGCTTTCTTAGGTTAGATCTTTCTAAGGCCTTTAGCAACTCTTTTTGAAAAGCGTTTTCTTATGGTACCCTATGAAAGCGCTTTTTTTAAGCGAAATTTTTTTATGGCCTATGAAAGCACTTTCGTAGAGGCGCTGCCAAAAAATATTTTTGGCGTAGTGGTCGGTGTTTCCATTTTTGTTGAAACTTTACAAATTCATAAGTTTTAAACCGTAACTCTGTTTGAGTCCTCATTCGAAGTGTTATAAAGATGACGCAATATTCTTTTCAACAAAAATGGTGTTATTGGCAATAATTAATTTAATAATAACATGATTATGTAAATGACTTATAATTGTGTTGTTTGATTTGTGAATTGGTGTTGGATGTGAATAACATTGTTTGGGTTTATTTTCTTTGTGTTATTGTGATGTGTTGAATTGATAAATGCTATAAGTATGCATTGTATGTGATTTTTAACATGATGTATGTATGTTGTGCAATTTGGTGAGATAATTCAAATGTGCTGAGTTATGTGAAATATGTTTGTATGATTAAGATTTGGATATGGTCTTAATTTGCATATGATTTGTTGAGATTGCACATGAATCATTCGTGTCAGGAATGTTTGGAGTTATTTTGAAAGCTTAAGGCTGAATAGAGATTTTATTGATGGTTATCTGTCTAGAGTGGCCCTGGTGGTACATGTAAAGGTAACAGTTGGTACCACATGCATACTGCATTGAGTCACATTGGATTCACATGTGTCGATGTGAATTGTTAAATTTGGTGCACAATATGTGATATTAATGTGAACGTTATATTTGTAGTATTTATGATTAATTATCATTCGAATTATGGAATTGTGGATGTATACTTGTGCTTAGCATGACTACTTGAGTGATAACTTGTTGATGAAACTCTTGGAGTGTGAGAATAATTATGTAATGCATGTATGCTATCAATTATATATTATCTTATGATTTCAATAATTATGTGAATTATTACCCTTCTGTTGAAATGATGTGCCTTGCGACATCGCTCAGGTACTGAAGTTAGTGGCACTTCTAGCAAGGATTAGACGGAGGAGCTAGTTCTATTTATCTGCCTTTTTAGATAGTGAGTCATTGCTCTGGTCATGTAGTACGAGGAACGCTTGGTTCATGTTTGATCTATATGAGATATTTGACATACTTTATGTTATTTGTTTATGTTATGATGTATTGGAAACATGATACAAATATTATCATTTCGTATTTGGCATTGTATGTGGAGATATTGAGATGGATGTCCTTAGTGCCTAATGATTTATTATATGATGTTTTTTTGAGATTCATGTGTTGGTAACATGTAGAGATGCAAGTATTCCATTGTGACATGCATAATTATTAAATTTATACAAATACGAATTTAAATACGTATGTTTGAGCATGACCATTGTATGTGTTGTTTTATTTTGGAGATATACGTGACGCCCTCTTGATATGCATGCTAATTTACTTTGATTTTGCAATATATTTGCGTGAGAAATTAGAGGGTGTTACACTAAGCATTTCTGAAACATTTAAATTCCCATCTCTATCATTGGGAGAATTAAGATTGAAAATAGGGCCAACACTGTCAAGGCCCCCACAAGTAACAGATTGACCAGTTGGTGAGAAAGCATATGTCATGACCCATGCACAAGGAAGCTTTATAGCATGAGTTTTCTGGCTTGTTATAGTATTCCACACTATTAATATTCCATCTTGGTATGCACTGACAATCTGATTATTTTCTAAAGTTCAATCCAAGGAGTACACCTGTAAAATTTAATTGAATTCAAAGTTAATGAGTTATCAATGGTGCTATGTTGTAAAGAAAAGCAAACATACATATATCGTAACTAACCAAAACTCAAGTTATCCTTTCTATCTATCAAAATAAGTATTCAAAGAAGTAAATGACTCTTGCTCATGCCAGATGACTCCAAAAGCTGACAATTATGACTTTTTAACATTTATACTATTTTATCATTTATAGCTATCAATATAATAAATTATGTATCCTTTTTGAAGAGATTATTTTCAAGGAAAGTATTATGAAAGAAAACCGTAAGGGAAAATGGTGGATAAGATTCAAAGGATTTTCACTAATCTAGTCTGTGAGAAAGGAAAGCAGGGATAATGCCATTGTGATATTTGAGGAGCAGATGCATCAGTTGCTTCGAGAGTGGAATACCGAACTGGAGTCTCTATCGACTTCCTTATCTCTATGTGTTTGATTTATTATTATACATATCTTGAACAATTTTTCTCCATGTTTTTTTCCTCCATCTTGCAAACAAATTGAATAAGTATGTTTTTATTATTAGATATGCTCATAAAACTTATAATTTCTATCAATATAAAAATCAAGAAAAAAATTCTTAATAAAACCCTTAAACTCATATCCTAATACAATTATGAGAATGAAAGCGGAAGTGGACCTGAATTTTCCATTGAGAATCACCAAAGGTTTATGGGTATTTTATCTTCCGATTTGAAGAGTTCCTTGTGGATACTTAATTCTCCTTTAATGGGGATGAGAGAAGAATTTCTTATAAGTCGTTTTTCTCGTTGTCTATAAATGGGGACTATAACCTGTATAAATAGGGGTATTCATGGGTACGGGCCAACCCCGAACCCACTCACCCAACCCAACCTAATCCTTATTTTACCCAACCCAATCATGCATGGGTCTAACCCGAACCAACCCATTCAAATCCATTGGTATTTGGTTTGGATAATGGGTTTGAAGTTTTAAATCCTCGAACCCGCGAACCCAACCCATTGGCATGTCACTATATTTTCATTTTATTGTATTTGTAAATTATCTAGCATAATTCTTACGATGCATAAAATTTTTTAAATCAAATTTGAGATATCAATTTTCTTTATTCAAAGAAATATATCTTACCTTTTAAATTATACTTTACACCATTTGTATATTTTTTTGACTTGATATGTATCATAAAAGAGTTTTTAGGTATTAAACAATAAATTTTATTTTAATTAAATACTAAAATTTTATGATTTTTCTTAATGTTTTTGTAAAATAAATGTGTTAGTAAAATTGATATTTTATTTAAAATTTGAAAATTATATTTAGTGGATTACCCACAAACCGAACCCAACCCATTATTGAACGGGTTGGTTCGGTTCAAATTTAGTATTAGAAGTACGGGTTGAACATTAAACCCAACCAAAGACTATTGATTGGGTTGGGTATTGGATTGAATCAAATTAGATCCAACCCAACCCGCGAACACCCCTACCTATAAATAACCTTATGGTTATTTCTTAGTTTTCAATACATGGATAAGGAGGAAATAACAAAGCCTAAAGCTCTTAGGGCATCAAGTTCAAGGTCCTCGATTTGTGAGCATGTATACGATAGTGATTTTGGTGATGGTGAAAATTTAAATTGTCACTATGGTTGTATGAAAGGCGTGCTCAAATGCAATAAATTATTGTTTTGTAGGAATATTGTCTTGAATCTATGAAGAAAATATGAGTTCTCATTTATGGTAGATCAAGTCATTTATGGTGAATAGTTGTATATGAGAATACTCGGAAAAAGTATTTCATTTCATGATGTAGGTTTATCTTCAAGAGACATACTCAATGACGCCAAAGTAGGTATTTATCAACCTGAATCTGTGAAACATGAGGAGGAGAAAGATAACTAACATGAAAAGGATAAAGATGAGAGCTCAATCAAAATGAATGTTCATCAAATTAATGACCTTCTTGGATTCATCAAAAGGGATACTTTTGGGTACTTTGTCAAAAGTGAAAAGTGTTAAGATCGTGTTGTTCTAAAACTTTTGTGGCATACTTTTCATTTGGTGCAACTTTCTTTCGAGAGTCACGTGTGAAATGCAAGTACATCCTCTGTCATATTATATGATGAGGTAGTATCGATCTAACTTTTGCTTTGTTAGTAAGTTCTCTATTTTACTTATTTATTTCTCTAAATACATGACATACTTAGTGTATGGTATATATATTATGAGTATTGATTTTCAACATAATTCTAAATTTATAATGATAGTGACTTATCAATTTATATAATTCAAATAACCTCATCATATTATATTTTCATGTATTTATTATAAACACTAGCATGTTTAGCTTGATTAAATATCAAGCATAACACATATGACATTATATCATATATGATTATACTAACATGTAACTTCTCAAAGAGTTCTCTAAGCTTATGCATGGAGTGTTTGAAATGAGTCTTAATTTTTCATGTAAGACTTATCAATTTATGTCATGATAGTGAATTATCAAGCCATGTTTAATAAAACTTAATAATATTAATAAAAAATAAGTTTAATAAAACTGAATAAATTAATAATATTTAATAAAACTTAATAAACTTAATAAAAAATAAAAAAATATTTAATAAAGCTTAATATAATAATATTATTGTTATATGCTCGTGATTTGGTTATTTCTTCAAGCCATGTTTCCTTTCAAGAAAAGTCAAGCCTTGAGGTAGGACGTTGTTTCCTCAGTTGGTGGCTTACTTTCCCTTGGATTTCCATCTTGGATGCAATTTGCTTAAGTGTAGTCTTTACTCAAGTTCTGTTTTATTTGTTTATTCCCAAGGGAATATGTTTGTTTGGTCTGGTTATCCCTAATGCATTGTGGCTGTTTTGTCAACATACATTCATTCATACATATGTCATGCGTAGCTGAACTTCAATTCATTGCATATTCGCATACATTGGTGTTTTTGTTGATATTCTTGTAGAGTATATATCCTCTCTCCAATAGAGTGTCAACTTTAAGCAAAAAGTGTTTATCCTTTCGTTTGCCCCACTGAGTTATCTGTTCACGGTAAAAAGTGAAGAACAAGGGAATCGAATCGAAATTCGAATCTCCGGCTCAAAATGATTTAACTTTGTTTTTTTTTGTTTAAAAGATGTCGCGAGCACCAAGCTTTACTGTTTCCAAACAAGAAAGGAAAGGAAAAGGGGAAATATGAAATACCCTAAAATTGATATGCAATGCGATTAGTGTGAGCTAAACGCAACGCATGGGGAGTTACCTGGGTAAGAGGGTTGGTTATATAAAGGGAAGGTATTAGAACCCTATATATCTATAGTATTCTATGGGAACCTTTTGTGCATTTATGTTTTATTTGCTATGCTATTTTGGGAAAGTTTCTCCTTTTGGGATTTAACAAGGGCAGGTTAGGCAGGAACCTAAGTTTATTTATTATGGTTATACTCACAAAGATCATTGTGGTCCTCTACATACATATCCCCTAAAGGGAATCAGAGCATATGTAGCTCGGATCTAAGGGAAATTTAGGTTTGTTTGGTTTGAGGGAGAAAGAAGTATGCTCGCCAAGGGTGAGACCTTATAACTACATATTCTCAAAAGGAGGTTGAGAAAGTCAGAGCAATCGTAGTTCCCACTTATGTACTAGTGGAAGCAAAGGGTGTTATTAAGAGACAAAGACAAATGTCATCTTAATGAAAAATGTATCTAATCTATTTCATCACATACATTTTGAAGGGTGGATTGATTGAATCTTTCATCGTAAGTATTAGGTGTTTTGCTTGAGTGTACAAGCGTTACCACTTACGAGTTAAGAAAGATGATTGAATCTTTAATTGTAAGTTTTGGTGTTTTGCTTGAGTGTACAAGCGTTACCACTTACAGTTAAAAGATGTTTTGTTTGAAAAAAGTGTTTGAAAAGTGTTTGATTTGTATGTGATGTTATAGATGAGATACTTCTTCCATAGAGATGATAAATGTCTAAATCTCTAGGAGAAATTGATTATTGATTAGGAGGATGCTTTTAAGAAGCCTGTAGGTCCTTGTATTGTAAGCCTAAGAGGAGGCATTCCGAGGGTCATCGAGGGTCCTTGCATTGTGAGCCCAAGAGGAGGCATTCCGAGGGTCATCGAGGGTCCTTGTATGAAGCTCAAGAGGAAGCTATAGGGTATGGTTGGCTTTGGCTTTAAGAGTGGTTTCACTGGGAATCCATCCTCTTAGGATTCAAGAGTGATTTCACCGGGAAATCATACTCTTAGGGTTCTATCCTAGCGCGAGAGATTCTTTGTATTGGAAGCCCAATAGGAGTCTGTTAAGAGATTTCCAGGTCTCTTTCTTGTTTGGTGCCCAAGAGAAGGCTAAACTTAATGAGGGAGTTCTTTTGAACGAAGCCCAAGAGGAGGCTAACTCAACAGGGGATTTGTCCTATATGAAGCCTAAGTGGAGGCTAAACTCAACGGGTGAGTTGTCTTATACGAAGCCTAAGAGGAGGCTAACTCAATAAATGAGTTATCTTATACAAAGCCTAAGAGGAGGCTAAAGGGATCCTAGTTGTTACACTAGTTCTTATGTTATAACTGAACTGTTATATGAACAAGTGCGTGATGTGTATTCACAGGAGTTTATGAAGGAAATATATAAACAAGTGTATAAAACGAGCAATTAAAGCAAGTGTAACTTGAATATATACAAAGGGTTTTGGACTTACACCTTAAGGGAGGCTCATTGGTTTAAGAGCAGTTTCACCGAGAATAATTCTCCTCTTAATACCAATGGAATCAGTGTATAAACAAGCGGATGAAAGCAAACGAACGATGTTTGTTTATGCTTGAATATTTACGCAGATGATTGAATGTGTACAAGGAAATGAATATGTACACGAAAGGGTGGATATGCACAAGGAAATAAATATGTACATAGGAGGGTTGGGAATTACACCGTGAGGGAGGCCCATGATAAATTTGAAAGAAATTCGAGGAAAAACCTAGTTTTGTTTATCTTCAAATCGAATCGATCATGGCAAAGGCGTGTAAGTTTATTGAAAGGTTTTTGAAAAGGTTTTGAAAATGATTTTGAAGAGTGAAGGATATTCACAAGAAGTTTTGAAAAATATTAGGTTTGAAAATTGGAAAGAAAACATTTTTGAAAAGCATTAAAAATACTTAAAACGTCTCATTTTTTTAACCTAATAAAAATATAATAAAAAAGAAAATATTTTTTGGATTTTTTTGACATAATCATAAAATAGGTATATTAAATGACAAGTGTGCAAAAAATCATCTCAAAATGTTGAAAAAAGGGTCAGAAGTTGACGTTTTGAGGGAGGTTAGAAGTTGGAGTTCTGATGGGGGGTCGGATTTGAAGGAGTCGACTGAACGAGGAGTCAAGCTTGATGCTTAGGGGTAGGCTTGATGCTTCTGAAAGCGTTAGAAGCTTGATGCTTCTGAAGGAGTTAGAAGCTTGTTGCTTCTGAAAGAGTCAGAAGCTTGCTGCTTCTGAAGGAGTTAGAAGCTTGCTGCTTCTGAAAGAGTTAGAAGCTTGATGCTTCTGAAAGGGTGAGCATCATAAGTGCTTCTGAAGGAACGAGCGTCAGAAGTACTTTTGAAGGAGTGAGCATCAGAAGTTGATTCTCCTGAAGGATGAGCCTTTTATTATAAAAAAAAGGTCCCAGGGGGATTCGAACCCTGAGCCTTGAGGCGAAGGAAAGGATTAAGAGCGTGCTGGCAACCGCTGGGGCAATAATACATCCGTTCATTTAATCACATCCAAGTAAATATATTATAATTCAAGTTTTGAATTTTGAATTTCTCACTTCATCTTCTTCGTGGAACAAACGTCCATGGCTCAAACCTCGACTTCCTTGATTCTTCATCAATTTGAGAAATTCAAAATACCAAATTGTCCAGAATTTCCTTACGATTCTAACCATGTAACTTATTAAAGCTAACAATTAGAGATGAATAAGAATTTTGAGAATCCCAAATTAAACCCTAACTGAATGAATCAATGATTCCATGAACACAGTTAATTTTAATTCAAATTAAGAACCCAGATAGCTTTAACGATATGATATCTACATCTTCCTTTTCAAAATTTAAGCTAAAGATGCACGTAGGGAGATATCAAGAATTCGAAAACTTACCTCTTGATATGAAAAACCAGATCGAGTATGAGGACTCCCAGGTACAAAGTGATGATCGAAAAAGTTTCCCTGAACCTCTCTGAGTATGCTCCAACCTCTAGATTACTCTGAAAGTTGTTGAAACTCCCTGACCAAGTTGAGTTGCAGACCTCTGGTATGGTTATGGAAGTTGATGGTGGAGATGTTCCAGAACTTGTTTAAGTGTTTGGACAGACTCTATATGTTGTATAAAGTGTGTTTGAAGTGAAAAATCAAAACAAGCACGAGTGGATTTGGAATTTGGAAGTTTTAGCTTAAACTTGCATTTTATAGATTTTGGAAATGGTTTCTGAGTTTGGCTAGTTCTTGGGATAGCTTGAGGATTCTAACAACTTTCTAATGATGTTTAGAAAATGTTTGAAGCCTAAGATTGCTTAGAAATTGCAAGGGCTTGAAATTTGCAAATTCTCCCACATAGAAACTTGAAACTTGAAAAACAAGAAAGAAAGAAGGAAAGCTTGGATTATGATGCTTTGGGGTGATTTTGAATGAAGAAGTGACCTCTATTTATAGGCCAATAAATCTGAATGACAAGGCAAGGATTTAATTGAAAGAGCTTGCAAGTTGGCTTAAGAGGTAAGAAGGAATCTTTTACATTTAATGCACATGGTTAACTTCTTTAACCATGGTTAAAATTTCCTCTTGATCCAATCCTTCTATCAATCATTGCTAACTGATATTTATCAGTTATAACTGATCTCTCAACGGTGACAAGGCTTCTAGAAGGGGAAAATTGTGAAAAATGACCTATAATCTTGAAAAATGACTTGTAAGTTATGGTTATGGAGCTCTAAGTTTCAATTTCAAAACCCTAGGTACACAAAGTGTTTTTTCAAGTTCTTGGACATTTTGGAAAGCTTGTAATATGATCTACAACTTTCATGTTTTGAGTTTTTCTTGAATCAAAATGGATCTAGGTGAAAAATGGCCATGAAAGTAAGGAAAAACCATGTTTTTTTAACACTTGAAACTTATTCTGTGTTAGAAAAATTTCAACTTTGACTTTTTTCACATTTCTTGATTTTTTATGATCATAATGGATAATTTGAAATGATTTTATGATTGAAAAAATTTGGATTTGAAAAAGTTGACCAACAGTCAAAGTTTGAGTTTTTTGAACAATTGAATTTTCATCAGATGATTCAGAATTTGTCTGATGAAGAAACATGGATTTTGGAATGGTTTGAACCAAGAAATTAGGTCAAGATTTTGCATTGATGATGTTAAGATCAATCTTCAAGCAAATAGGTCATTCATTGAGCAGAAAGTCAATGATTCACTATCTTCGGTCAAAACCCTAATTGGTTGATTTAAGGTAGATCATGAGAAAAAGTTGGGAATTTGAAGATCAAATGTTGATGATTGATTAAGATAAATCAATTGAAGTGAGTGGAGACTCAAACCCTAATTGATCATTGTTCGCTTTAAAAAGTGACGAACGAGGGAATCAAATCAGAATTTGAATCCCTGGCTCGAAACGATTTACTCTTTTGATTTGTTTTTAAAGATGCCACGAGCATCAAGCTTTATTATTTCCAAAACAAGAAAAATGAGATGAAAAAGGGGAAAGCTGCAATACCCTCAATAAATAATCATATGCGGTGCGACTAGTGTGAACTAGACGCAACGCATTGGAGAGAGATATGAGCAAGGGGGTTTGTTATATAAAGGGAAAAGATGTGGCACCCTATATATATAGTTATCTATAGCCTTATTTATATATATGAATATTTTTGATATGTGTGTGTGTTTTACTTTGCTATTCTATTCTTGGGAAAGTTTCTCCTTTGGATTTTAAGAAGGGTAGGTTATGTAGGATCCTAGGTTTTGTTATTATTGTGCTCGCAAAGATCATTGGGATCTTCTGCATACATATCCCTTAATGGGAATCAGAGCATCTGTAGCTCGGATCTAAGGGAGCTATGGTTTTGTTTGGTTTGAGGGAGAAAGAAGTATGCTCGCCAAGGATGAGACCTTGTGCCTACGTATTCTCAAAGGGAGGTTGAGAAAGTCAAAGCAATCGTAGTTCCCACTTATGCTAGTGGAAGCAAAGGGTGTTATTAAGAGACAAATACAAATGTCATCTTAATGAAAAATGTATCTAATCTATTTCATCACATACATTTTGAAGGGTTGATTAATTGAATCTTTCATAGTAAGTATTAGGTGTTTTTCTTGAGTGTACAAGCGTTAGCACCTACGAGTTAAGAAAGATGTTTGAAAGATGATTGAATCTTTAATTGTAAGTATTGGTGTTTTGCTTGAGTGTACAAGCGTTACCACTTACAATTAAAAGATGTTTTTGTTTGAAAAGAGTGTGATTTAAAAGAGTTTGATTGTATGTGATGTGATAGATGAGATACTTCTTCCATAGAGATGATAAATGTCTAAATCTCTAGGAGAAATTGATTATGGATTAGGGGGATGCTTTTAAGAAGCCCGTGGGTCCTTGTATTTTAAGCCCAAGAGAAGGTATTCCGAGGGTCATTGAGGGTCCTTGTATTGTAAGCCCAAGAGAAGCATTTTGAGGCTCATCGAGGGACCTTGTATGAAACTCAAGAGGAAGCTATAGGGTATGGATGGCTTTGGCTTTAAGAGTGGTTTCACCGGGAAACCATCCTCTAGGGATTCAAGAGTGATTTCATCGAGAAATCATACTCTCAGGGTTCTATCCTAGCGCGAGTGATTCTTTGTATTGGAAGCCCAATAGGACGCTGTTAAGAGATTTCTAGTTCTCTTTCTTGTTTGATGCCCAAGAGAAGGCTAAACTCAACGAGGGAGTTCTTTTGAACGAAGCCCAAGAGGAGGTTAACTCATCAGGGGAGTTATCATATATGAAGCCTAAGAGGAGGCTAAACTCAATAAATGAGTTTTCTTATACGAAGCCTAAGAGAAGGCTAACTAAAATAAATGAGTTATCTTGTACAAAGCCCAAGAGGAGGCTAAAGGGGAACCTAGTTGTTAGGCTAGTTGTTATTTTATAACTGAACAGTTATATAAACAAGTGTGTGATGTGTATTCACAGGAGTTTATGAAGGAAATATATAAACAAGTGTATAAAACAAGAAATTAAAGCAAGTGTAACTTGAATATATACAAAGGTTTGGGACTTACACCTTAAGGGATGCCCATTGGTTTAAGATCATTTTCACCGGGAATAATGCTTCTCTTAATACCAATGGAATCGGTGTATAAACAAGCGGATGAAAACAAACGAATGAAGTTTGTTTATGCTTGAATATTTACAAAGATGTTTGAATGTGTACAAGAAAATGAATATGTCCATGAAAGGGTGGTTATGTACAAAGAAATGAATATGTACATAGGAGGGTTGGGACTTACACCGTGAGGGAGGCCCATGATCAATTAAGAAATTCAAGGAGAAACCTGGTTTGGTTTATCTTTAAATCTAATTGATCATGGAAAAAAGGTGTGTAAGTTTATTGAAAGGTTTTTGAAAAGGTTTTGAAAATGATTTTGAAAAGTGAAGGATATTCACAAGAAGTTTTGAAAAAGATTAGGTTTGAAAATTGGAAAGAAAACATTTTTGAAAAGTATTAAAAATACTTCAAATGTATCATTTTTAACCTAATAAAAATATAATCATAAAGAAAATATTTTTGGATTTTTTTGACATAATCATAAAATAGATATATTAAATGACAAGTATGCAAAAAATCATCTCAAAATGAGAAGTTTTGATTGGTTTTTGAAAATGTTGAAGTTTGTAAAAAAACTTGAGAAAATTTGTGATAAAAAAGAGGTTTGGTCCTAAGGAGGTTTGAACCTTGGCCTTTTGGCTTAGAAGTGAAGAGTTTTTCCACTGAGCCATATGCTTGACTTGTCATTTAATTACCTTGCTTTAAAGGAGTTTTGAAAAAAATGAAGGTTTGAAAAGGGTTCAGAAGTTGAGATGCTTCTGATGGGGTCAGAAGCTGGCTGCTTCTGAAGGAAAGGGGATCAGAAGTTGGCTTCTTCTGAAGGAGGTTAGAAGCATGTTGCTTCTGGAAGGCATTGGAAGCATGCTGCTTCTAGAGGTAGTGGAAGCATGCTGCTTTTGGAAGTATTAGAAGCTGGCTAGTTCTGGAAGTGTGAGAAGCGTATTGCTTCTGGGAGAGTCAGAAGAGTGCTGCTTCTGGGAGGAATAGAAGCATCAGAAGTACTTCTGGAGGGTTGAGCCTCAGAAGCGCTTCTGAAGAAGCAAGCATCAGAAGCTGATGAGCTTTTTATTTAAAAAAAGGTCCCAGGGGGATTCGAACCCTGGGCCTTGAGGAGAGGCAAAGGACTAAGTGCGTGCTGGCTTGCCACTGTGGTGGATGTTACATCCATTATCTTAACTCTAACCATAAATATATATTATAATACATGAATTTGAATTCTAGAAACTAGAAAACGCGCGCAGCAACGTCTTCTTCAACCTCCAAATTCTGGTTCCATGGATTCTTCATTTCTCAGTGAAATCAAATGATCCAAACATCAAACTTGCTCGGATTTTTACCAAGAATATGATTATGACAATTAATTCCATTTATTTTAAGCTTAGAACTAATTTTTGTATGAACACGAAAAACCCTAATTCTAAGTTTTGATTATAAAATCATGTATGAGCATAATTTTAAGCAATTGATTGAGGGTTATTACTCAGTGATAGTGCAGAAACAAAATGGCCAAGCCCTTTTTGAACTGGAAGTTAAAAATCAAAGAGTTCAAAGTTCAAGTTTTATACCTCTTGAAACTGAAATCGGGTTCCTTTTTGGAGGGATTCCAGAGGTGTTTTGATGATTGCTACAGCTTCAGTGATGTTTATGGAAGGTGTTGATGTGCTTACCTTGGTTTGAAATGGTCTGGATTGTTCTGACCAAGTCCAACTATAGTCACTTGAAGTGAGAATCGAATTTGGAGATTTTGTGTTTACAGTGATGAAAAGATGATTTGGATTGCTTCTATATGATGTATAGAAGGTGTTTGAAGTGAAAGTTTGGAAGATGCACGAGTGGATTGAGAGTTTGTATGTTATGGCTCAATATGTGCATACATGAAGTTTGGAAATGATTTCTGAGTTTGGCTAGTTTTTGGGCTAGCTTGAGGATTCTAACAACTTTCTTATGATGTTTAGAAAGTATTTGAAGCCTAAGATTGCTCAGAAATTGCAAAGCTTGAAACTTGCAAAATTCTCCTACTTAGAACTTTGAAACTTGAAAATCAAGAAAGAAAGAAGGAAAGCTTGGATTATGATTGCTTTGGGGTAGTTTTGAATGAAGAAATGACCTCTATTTATAGGCCAAAAATTCTGAATGGCAAGGCAAGGTTATAATTGAAAGAGCTTGCAAGTTGGCTTAAGAGGTAAGAAAGAATCTTTTGCATTTAATGCACATGGTTAACTTCTTTAACCATGGTTAAAATTTCCTCTTGATCCAATCCTTCTCTCAATCATTGGTAACTGATACTTATCATTTATAACCTATCTCTCAATGGTGACAAGGCTTCTAGAAGGAGAAGTTGCAAAATGACTTGTAATTTTGATGCATGATTTCAAAAATCCATGGCTTTGAATCTCTATGTTTCAAAATCAAAACCCTAGCTAGCTATACAAAGTGTTTTTGCAAGTTCTTGGACATTTTAGAAATCTTGTAACAAGACCTACAACTTTCATGTTTTGAGTTTTTCTTGAATCAAAATGGATCTACGTAAAAAATGGTCATGAAAGTAAGGAAAAACCATGTTTCTTAACACTTGAAAAATGTTGTTAACTTTTGTTCTTTTTCACATTTCTTGATTTTTTATGATCATGATGGATTATTTAAAATGATTTTATGATTGAAAAAATTTAGTCTTGAAAACGTTGACCAAAAGTTAAAGTTTGACTTTTTTAGCAGATGAATTTTCATCAGATGACTCAGAATTTGTCTGATGAAGAAACATGGATTTTGCAATGTTTTGAACCAAGAAATTAGGTCAAGATGTTGCATTGAAGATGTTAAGATCAATCTTCAAGCAAATAGGTCATCCATTGAGCAGAAAGTCAATGATTCACTATCTTCGATCAAAACCCTAATTAGTCGATTCAAGGTAGATCATGAGAAAAAGTTGGGAATTTGAAGATCAAATGTTGATGATTTATTAAGATAGATCAATTGAGGTGAGTGGAAACTCAAACCCTAATTGATTATATCTTGAACAGATGAAATTTTGATAAAACCCTAACTTTGACTTCAGGAGCACACACACGATCTATCATGTTCTGAAACTATTAGTGATGTAATGATGCATATGTGAATAATGTAAGGTGGTATCTTAGGTCAAAAATTGGGGTATGACAGATGCCCCTATTTAAGTTTCTTTAACCTGAGATACGAAGATGAAGATCTTTGTCTCGATAGGTGTGAAGAGACTTAAATATCAAAATACGCAGATTTTGGACCTAAGATACTAAAAAATGCGAGTGATGCAAAAAGATTGCAGAAAGTTCACCTAGGAGGTATCAAAAACTGACATGCTGGGGAAAGGTTGTGAGGATGTATCAATCTATCTAAGAAAGGAGAATCCTGTTTGTTGGGAAACAAACATATGTTTCATAGGGAAAATAGATTCACCATGCAAGTGAATATCTGTTTCGCTTTGGGAAACGAGAAGATTACCTTCTGTCAGCCTTGTGACAATGTTTAAGGTAATTAAAGATGATATTACCAATTATCAGCCTCGTGATAGTTTATGGTAATGTGTTTTGAAGATATTACCGATTATCAACAAAGTGGTAACTATGGAAAGGTAATTCTCGAGAATTTTACTGAGTATTACGCCTTACGAATAATAGACAATGATGGAAACAGATCTCGAATGAGTTTCTATTTTAAAAGTTAAAACCTTGCCAGGGATCTCTCTCTTGAGAAGATGCGGGCATTTTGATTGTAACGATACAGGTTTTTCTTTAGACAAAAAGACAACTGCAGGGACTTCTTGAACTTTCATGATTGGACTTATTGAGAAGGATAATCATTTTATGACAAGTTTCAAGATAAAAGGAAATAACCGGCTCAGATGACGAGGCTATTGCTTATTGTTTGCAGGTAGATTTTTTTTGAAATCTAGACCTGAATTGGCTTAGAGATGAGGTTCTATCCAGGAATGAACTGGAAAGAAACAGTCAATCAAGACTTTGTATCCAATGAGGAATGATCTCAATTGGGGAACAAGAGAAAAAAATGTATTTTCCCGTTGGGGATAATCTCCTGGAGAGATGACACACCCACACTTGTTTTTTTGGGAATAAATGCAACCTAAACAAGTGATATTGAAGCAAACATTGAGAAATGCAAGAATGCATTAATGATGCAATTATGTATGAATGATGAATGTCATGAATGTCATATGCATGCTGACAATACTTGACAAGACAACAAAAAGTATTTGAAAAAAGGACTACGTCACAGTTCAAACAAATACTTAGCAGAATCTGCAGCCATGGTGTAGACGTTACTGATGATGAATCTGAGTTGCATGCTTTAAACTTTCCTGGAAAAGGCATTTTATTGGCAACCTTGTTGGGGATTCTTTTTCGGATAAGAATACCGTCCTTTGATGATCTCTTTCGAGGAAAAGACAACTTCATAGTAGTTCTTTACTTTTCAGAGGTCGAAACACTCATGGAGAAAACTGTTGAAATTCTTTCTGTCTTCATAGTTCAAAGGAAAATTTCGCTTTTATTTCAAAATTTTGAAGTAAAAAATCATTTAAAACTCTTTTTTTTTTTTAGTTTCAAAAGTGATTTTCACAATAAAAAACGTTATTTTGCAAGACAGAATAAAGCAAGAATTGCAAACAAATGGGCACAAGGCTCAAATTTTATTGATAGAGTGGTAATCAGCCAAAGGCGTGATTCCATGGACTATTTACAAAAGTTGGAAATGATAATTTATTGGGAAAAGGCTACATTGAAAGAAATAACCACTATTATCCCTAACAACTTTGAATTCCAACTGTGTTTGTTGCTTTAAAAGATTTGATTGAAGATCCATTGATGGAAGATTCTTCAGATTGACGAAGTACGGACATATGCAGTTACTTTGTCATTTTGATCCTTAATTTTTGCCTAGATTGCCTTTTCAGGTTTTCAATCTAGGATAAATTTCTGTTTATTGTCTCTAATTTTTGCCTGGGCCGCCTTTTCAGGTTTTCAGTCCACCGAGACGCTCATTTTTGCCTAAGCCGCCCTTTTCGTGTTTTCGACTTACCGAGCTGTTCTTTTGTCTTTTTAGACAAAGTATTTCGTGACTACATCAGCATTCACAGGATGCGAGAGTTCATCACCGTCCATGGTCGTGAGAGTCATAGCATCGCCAGAAAAGCTTCTTTTGACGATGTATGGGCCTTCGTAATTAGGAGTCCATTTGTCCCTAGAATCTGGTTGAAAAGACAAAATCTTTTTAAGCACGAGGTCGCCTTCTTGGAATTCACTAGGTCGAACCTTTTTGTCAAAGGCTTTCTTTATTCTTCTTTGATATAATTGTCCATGACACAGAGCGGTCAGACGCTTTTCTTCAATTAAGTTCAGCTGGTCGTATCTGCTTTGACACCATTCGGCCTCAGATAACTTAGCTTCCATGAGATATCTCATTGATGGAATTTCAACTTCTACGCGGAGCACTGCTTCCATGCCGTATACTAGAGAAAAAGGGGTTACCCCTATTGAAGTACGTACTAAAGTACGATACCCATGTAGAGCAAATGGCAGCATTTCGTGCCAGTTTTTGTAGGTGATGACCATCTTATGGATAATCTTTTTGATGTTCTTGTTGGCAGCTTCCACGGTGTCGTTCATCTTTGGTCGGTAAGGAGATGAGTTATGATGCTCAATCTTGAATTCCACACACATTTCTTTCATCATTTTGTTGTTCAAATTTGATCTGTTGTCTGTAATGATCTTACTTGGAACTCCATATCGGCAAATGAGGTTATTTTTGATGAACCTCACAACCACTTGTCTTGTAACTTTGGCGTAAGATGCTGCTTCGACCCATTTGGTAAAGTAATCAATAGCAACTAAAATGAAGCGATGTCCATTTGACGCTTTTGGTTCAATCATCCCAATCATGTCGATGCCCCACATGGAGAAAGGCCACAGAGAGGAGAGAATGTTGAGTAGAGTCGGTGGCACATGGATCTTATCTGCGTAGATCTGGAACTTGTGACATCTCTTGACTTGTTTACAGCAATCAGATTCCATTGTTATCCAATAGTATCCTGCTCTCAAGATTTTTCTAGACATTGCATGCCCATTTAAATGGGTTCCAAAAGACCCTTCATGAACTTCGTGAATCATCATGTCTGCTTCGTGTCTATCCACGCATCTGAGCAAGACCATGTAGAAGTTTCTTTTGTATAGCACATCTTCATTCAAGAAGAAATTTCTAGAAAGCCTCCTTAGATTTTTCTTATCTTTGTACGATGCCCCGAGTGGATACTCCTAAGTTTGAAGGAAGCGTTCGATGTCGTGGAACCACGGTTTATCATCGATGACTGCTTCAGTTGCAAACACATACGCAGGTCTTTCAAGGCGTCTGGTGCTGATTTTGGGCATATCGTTCCAATGGTTGACTTTGAACATGGAAGATAGAGTAGTCAAGGCGTCCGCCATTCGATTCTGATCTCGAGGGATATGATGCAATTCAACTTTGTTGAAGAAAGTCAACAAACGTCTTGCATAATCTCGGTGGGGAATCAAACCAAAATGATGAGTTTCATACCGGTCTTTGATTTGATTAATCACAAGGGCTGAATCTCCATATATATCAAGGATCTTGATCCTTAAGTCGATGGCTTCTTTGATACCCATGATACAAGCTTCATATTCTGCGATGTTGTTGGTGCAATCAAATAGTAATCTGGCAGAAAAGATTAAGCCCCATCTAGATTCTGGATCAGGACCTTCTTCATGTAATGGTTCATCACAATTTTTCATCTTTAAGTACATAACATCCTCGTCAGGGAAGTTGACTTGAGAGATTGGTATTCGTTGATCGGTTGATAAGCCAAGTGATCGGCGAGAATGCTTCCTTTGACTGCTTTTTGGGCGCGGTGCTTGATGTCATATTCAGATAATAGCATCTGACATCGAGCGATTCTCCCTGTTAAGGCAGGCTTTTCAAAGACGTACTTGATTGGATCCATTTTAGAGATTAACCAAGTCGTGTGATTGATCATGTACTGGCAGAGACGTTTCGAAGCCCACACCAAAGTACAACATATTTTCTCGAGCATGGAGTAACGAGTTTCATAATCTGTGAATTTTTTACTCAAGTAGTAGATGGCATGCTCTTTCTTACCGGTTTCATCTTTCTGTCCAAGCACGCAGCCCATGGAATCTTCTAGCACGGTAAGGTACATGATTAATGGTCTTCCTTCGATTGGAGGAATCAATATTGGAGGTTTTGACAGGTATTCCTTTATACTGTCAAACGCTCTTTGGAAATCTTCTGTCCACACAACCTCTTGATTTTTGCGGAGAAGTTTGAATATTGGTCCACAAGTAGCAGTCATTTGAGAGATAAATCTGGAGATGTAATTTAACCGTCCAAGAAATCCTCTTACTTGCTTCTCTGTATGTGGCGTAGGCATTTCTTGAATAGCCTTGACTTTGTCAGGGTTAACTTCAATACCTCTTTGACTGACAATGAAACCTAGGAGTTTTCTAGATCTTACCCCAAAGGTGCATTTTTTAGGATTCAGACGAAGCTAAAATTTCCTTAGTCGTTGAAACAACTTAAAGAGATATTCTATATGCTCTTCTTCAGTGTCATACTTTACTATCATGTCGTCCATGTAGACTTCGATCTCTTTGTGCATCATATCATGAAAGAGAGTGGTCATTGCCCTTTGGTAAGTTGCGCCTGCATTCTTTAATCCAAACGACATTACTTTGTAGCAAAATGTGTCCCATGGCGTGATGAAAGATGTCTTCTCCATGTCTTCGGTAGCCATTCTGATTTGATTATAACCAGAGAAACTGTCCATGAAGGAAAAGACATTGAACTTAGCAGTGATATCCACTAGCATGTCGATATGCGGTAGTGGGAAATCGTCTTTTGGACTAGATTTGTTCAAGTCTCGGTAGCCGACACACATTCTGACCTTTCCGTCTTTCTTTGAGACAGGCACTATGTTGGCTAACCATTGAGGATATTCGGAGGTGACGAGGAAACCTGCACCAAGCTGCTTTTGAACCTCCTTTTTTATTTTGTCGGCCATATCTGGGTGAATCCTTCTCAGCCTTTGTTTAACTGGAGGACACTCCGGTTTTAATGGCAAGTGATGCTCTACGATGTTGGTATCCGAACCTGGCATGTCCTGGTAGGACCAAGCAAATATATCGACATATTATTTGAGAAGATCTATCAGTTTTCCCTTGACATTGTTGTCGAGTAGAGCTCCGATGTTCACTTCTTTTCTGTTTTCCTCAGAACCTAAGTTGATTGCTTCCAAAGGCTTTTTGTGAGGCTGAATGATTATTTCCTCGTGCTTAAGTAGTTGGGAAATCTCATTCGGGATCTCTTCTCCATCTTCTTCTTCAGCGTTGAACACAGGGAATTCAAAGTCGAGAGAGAGCGTAGAGTTATTGCGTTCAATGGATTTGTCCATTGTTAATCTGCATGTTCGATTTATGTTTGATTCTTATTATTTTTTTAGAAAAATTTAATGTGAAAGTGTATGCAGATTATTATTTTTTTTATTATTTTTTTAAGATGCTTGTTTTTATTGGTTTTTTTTATTTTTAGGATTACCATTTCCAGAAAAAGGGTAAAATGGAAAACAAACACAAAATGTGGGAATCAAAACAACGCTGTTATTTATGATTCACAATATGAAACAAAGCCCTAAATATAAACTCATTTGTCTTGGGCAAGACAAAGAGAAATTATTTAAAAGCTAAACCTATAAAACATCTCTCTTCCTAGGGCGGGGCGAGAGTTCAAAACAAAAGCAAGATAAACTACTTAGAACTATGAACATCAGTCTGAACCTTAACAGCCTTCCAATAGCGACGAACTCCTTGGAAGTCTAGATATTCTGGTAGTTTTCCTTTTGACTTATTTTTCGTGTAGACTTTGATCGTTGGTCGAATAGGTTTTGAAGACTCTGGTTGGTTGACCTTGCCTTTTGTACTGCTGAAGCGATCTTCTTCTGGTTGATTGACAGCTCGAGGGGCATAGAATGCCGCATATACGCTTTCAAGTGGCATGTATTCTGGATTCTTGGGATGTACTTCCCAATCCTCTGGGTGAAGAGACTCATTATCCGAGACACTTTCCAAATCGTTTCCAGAATTGTCTTCCCGATCCTCTCCAGAAATTGTGTTAACTTGGTGATAATCAAAATCTGGCTTAACAACCTCGGCAGGTGTATTGAAGCAAAGATTTTCATTTGGGATCTCAAATTGATGATGAGATCGAGAAGATGTGTATGACTCTTCTGGTTAACTCAGATATTGAGGAGGATCGTCCCATCCAGTTGGTTGGATGTCTTCGATTCTGATTCTTGAATTTTCAGGAGCAGTATATCTCACCATAAAGTCAAATTTTCCACTTGGTTCTCCCAAGGTATCCCAAAACTCAGGTGGGATAGGTGGAATTTCATTTTCATTCTTTTGCAAGAACATGCCTTCAAATTTGTCTGAAGGAGGATAGAACGGCGCATGCGATTCTTCCTGGGACACATATTCAGAGTTATCAAGATAAGTGCTCCATGCTTCGGATCCGGAGAGATTGTCTTCATTACCTTCATCAATAAAAACATTAACCTCTTGAGGAATAGGGTTTAGGAAACCTCCATTGTGGAATACTTCTTTGATTGGACGAAGAGTTTCATCCCTTTCATTGGCTTTTGGAAGCACTGGAGCAGATTCGAGCCCTATTTTAGTTTCGTTATTGATAGGATTTATCACTTGTCCCCAACCTGCGACAATACCTTTCTCTATTATCTCCGCTGCTTCTTTGTAAGAGGAGATACACGATCTATTTTTCTTTGTAGATTCATCTTCTAACAAAAGTCCTTGGAACTGTGTCCCTTCAACATCGTCAGCAGTGATGAAAGAAAAAGCGGACAAATGGCTTACTAATAAAGCTTGTTCACCAATAATGGTTACTAGCTTCCCATTTGTCGTGAATTTCAATTTCTGGTGGAGCGTGGATGTCACTGCTCCTGCTTCGTGTATCCAAGGTCGTCCTAACAAACAACTGTAAGCAACTGGCACGTCCATGACTTGGAAAGTGATTTGAAAAGTATGTGGACCAATTGTCATTGGAAGGTCAACTTCCCCAATAACGGATTTCCTTGATCCATCAAAGGCTTTGACTATTATATCATTGGATTTCATTGGCGTTCCTTTGTAATATATACGAGCAATGGTCATTTTTGGCATTACATTCAAGGATGAGCTAGTGTCCACTAGCACGTTAGACAGAGAGTCTAATTGGCAATACATAGAGATATGTAGAGCAAGACTGTGGTCTCTTCCCTCCTCTGGGAGTTCTTCATCACTAAAGCTCAAATTGTTGCAAGCTGTTATGTTGCCTACAATTCCACCAAATTGATTTGTAGTCACGTCGTGATCTACGTAGGCTTGATCTAACACCTTCGTCAAGGCTTCTCGATGGGCTTCAGAATTCAAAAGTAAAGAGAGTATTGAGATTTTGGAGGGAGTCTGCATCAGTTGATCCACAACTCTGTACTCATTCTTCTTGATCAGCTTTAGAATCTCGTCAAAGTCTGAATTGACATTGGTTCCATTAGACAGACCAATGTTTACGTCTGGATTACCAAAAGGAATTCCCATAGGATTCTCAGCAGGCGCATCAACAGGATTTTGTCCAACAGTGGGAGCAATGGGCTGCTTTGGTGGCAACGGGGTATACACACGCCCACTCCGAGTTACTCGTCCTATTTCGGCGATGTTAACTACGGCTGAAAAAGTTGGTATGGGTTTCTCTTTCCCATTTTCCATCATAGTTGTATTGTATTGATAAGGAACTGCTTTGTCAAAGTTGTAAGGAACAGGACCAGGTAGACCGATTACCAAAGGAGAGTCTGGAACTCTTGGACCGTTGCACTTAACTTCTACACACTTGGGCATATTGAAGTAAGGGATAATGACGTTTACTTCGAGAATTTCTGAGTTGATATCTGAGACTAAAAGCTCATGCAGATAATCCCCTACCATATTTACATCATAATCGTTCCTGTTTCTAAAAATTTGAATGTCGTCGATGTCTATTAACTATTGAAGGTCTGCTCTTACAGTTGGACATCCTCGAGAATCTGTAAAATAGATTCTGCAAGCTGTGTAGTCATGTTTAGAAAAGGCGCCCATTGTGTTGAATGTAGCGTGTAGCTGTACCAAGATTTCTCTTATCAAATTTATGTTAGTGATAAGATACCGATCTGTATTTTTGATTATCAAATTCACAGTATGTCCTCCATGATTAGGAAGTGGATTCGCCTGCACATTCGGATTTGCATTCCTGAAAGAGAGAAGATTAGACCTCACTAATCTTTGAACTTCGGCTTTCAATGCTATACAGTGTTCGAGATCATGACCTGGTGCCCCTTGATGAAAAGGGCAAGACACATCTGCTTTGTACCACCAAGGTAACTTGTCTGGTACTGGAGGTGGTAAGCTTGTTTGCACAAGATTTCTTTCTATCAAGGCAGGATATAATTCCGTGTAAGTCATCGAAATTGGATCAAACTGCGAGATTCGTGGAGTACGATTCTGATTGTTGTTGAATTGTTGAGCCTGCTGTCGAGGCTGTTGATTTTGCTGGAATTATGGGGTAATTGTAACACGGTGAACTGACTTTGTAGGTTTTTGTATCGCAAATGTGCGGATAGCAAGAGTCGCCACCGACTTTTCTTTTATCCAATTAAGGGAAGGTAAAAAGTACAGAAAAAGACCTTCGTTAGATTCTGAGTAAGGGAGAAGGGTATGAAAAGGGAAGGTATTAGCACCCCTTTTCATCGGTAGTTATTGTCATACCCCAAAATTTGCCCTCCATCTACTCAAGAGATTTCATACATCCATACTCAAGGACTCCTCAAGAGTTGATCGGACAAACTCTCTCCTAGACAATCAACCCAAACTAGGGTTTGGTATCTCTCAAGTCAAGATGGATTTCCAACATCTCCAATGGCCTTCATGCCTCCTCATATGCTTCAAAGATTCTCCATGTCAAGTTTTAAGCCTCACAAGTCAAGTTTCCTGCATAATTGTTCGATGGTTGAAAATCGTGTATTGGACAAAAGTCAACGTGGTCAACATACAGTCAAAACTTCGATTTTTGGTCAACATCCTCATTTTGAAGTTACATTCATCATTTGATCAAGGGTTGATCATGATTCATCAAGAAAACTCAAGATTTGCCCAAAAGTCAAACTTTCTAAATTAGGGTTTCTAGATGAAAAGTCAACTAAACTTTGACGGTCATAACTTTCTCATACTTTCTCGTAAATTTTTCCACCACCTCTTATTTTAAAGGAAATTCAATTTCTACAACTTCATGTCTCACAAGAATGTCCAAAAATGCTTCATTTGAGAGGTATAGCTCAAAACATTATAGGTCATTTTCAAAGTCAACAAAAGTCAACTTTTGTTTTGAAGATATTTTGAGCATGGTAACTCCAATTGAGATGAGACCAAAGACATTGGTTAGAGGACTCTTAGAGCTTTCAAAAGTCCAAGAACACTCAAAATGTGGAAAATTGAGCAAGTTACACCATCTACAAGTTGGGCAATTTGGAAGAATGCACAAAGAGAGATACTTCAAAAAATCAAATCTTTTGCAAATGGGCCTACTTTTTCTTCATCCTAACTTGTTCCTCAAGCAATTAGGAGTGTCCAAGCCCAAAGCCACGAATTTTTGATTTATTTTTCTATTTAATTTGTAATTTATTCATTTAAATGCAAATTAAATCTTAAAATAAATTATAAAATTGAAATTAATTGCAAAGATTGATTTTATTCTTTCCTTAAGGTCCAATTAACTCACAAATGCCAGCAAATTCGAAATTGGAGCAAGAAAGGCAAGATTGGATTGAAATTGATCAAGCTTTGAAGATTTGATTTTCATGGAAATATCAAATTTGATTTCCATTGAATATTGATTGATTCTTTCCAAATTCAATCCCAAATCCATCCAGTATAAATACATGATGCATACCTATCAAGAAAGAACGGAAAAATTGCTCTACAAACCCTATTCCAAAGCTCAAAAACTGTGGTGCAAGCAAGTGGGAACCCTACTTCCAACCGTTTCAATCGTTGAGGTGTCCAACACATTGCTTGACATCTCCGAATCGATCCAGACCTCACATTGCTTAAAACCATCAAGAATCAAAGAATCGAGATCGGTTTGTTCAAGAAAATTTCAAAATCGATTTTAATTTCATGCATTTTAACATGTTTTGTGGTTTGTTTTGTGTTTAGATGGAAGTTTGCAAGTCGCATAGTTTGATTGAGTTTCCATGGCGGATCGATACTTGCCATAACTAGGGTTTCTGTGCGTTTAGGGTTTCTAAAATAGGAAAATTGGACCATGAGACCATGACCAATGAATTCGAACGTGCCCTGAATCGAATCATGTATTTACAATGCATTTATATTACTTGTGCTTGATTTTCCATGTAGCTGGGAAGGCCGAGCCAAAGCCGACGCTAGCTTCAAAAATTCAAAAGGTTGAAGACGACTGGATGGCGCGAGCGGGAGGAAGCAGGCGAGCGACGCGTGTTATTTTTAAATCAATCCGATTCCAAACAAAGACGCAAATTTCGTTGGTCAATGTGGTTTTCAAGGTTTGAAAGGGATGTCTCCAGTTCGATTCCTGGTTCAGACAATCCCTTTTTTCACTTTTCCAAAACTCTTTTTCCATATTTTCATTATTTTTAATATTTTCATTACATTTTAATTATTTTCATGATTTTTATTCTGCATTAAAAAATTATCAAAAATTATTTTTCTTTTACATTATTTTCATAAAATGTTTATTTAATTTAATAAATTAAAAATATAATTTTGCATGCATATTTATTTTTTTTTTATTTTAGCATTTAAATCATTATAAATTGCATTTTAATTATTAAATCTTTTCCAAAAAATCCCAAAAAATTATTTTAATATATTTATCTTATTTCCAGCATATATTAATTTTCTCATATTAAAATTTGCATTTTTCTAACATTTTTCTTATTTCGATTTTATCATATTTTCCGATTTTCTTATTCTTTCACAGTTGTCTGATTCGACGCTTTTCTTTTATCATTTTTATTTTTCCAATAATGTAACTGTTTATGGGATGTAATAGTTTAATTTAGGATTTTATTTTCCGCATTTTAAATTATGTATCTGCCCCAAAGCCATGTAATAGCGTAGGTTTATCTTTCCGCATCTTGACATTCCGCATTTTATTTTCCGCACCCTTATAAACTGTTAGTAACTAGGCGTGTATGGCAAGATAATAATTGGACATAGCTCACACTAACTTCAAGATAATATATCCTGAATTCAACACACTTCTTCACACACGCACCTTAGGGTAATTCTCTCGATGCCTTCGATTTCAAATGGTCATGTCCCTCGAACGTAGAGGTATTCTAGCACCGTTGCCTTCCAAACAAATCATCATAGTCCCTTCGATACAAAGATCATAAGACCCACGATGTCGCCTCCGAATACATGATCTTGACCTCGATTGTCGCCACGAAAAATGATGATAGTCCTTCAATGTGCTAGGATACTTCCCAAGTTGCTTTCATGACCATCCGATGTCCCTTCGAATGTCCCGCTTACATCCAACGAATGGAGCTACCTACTAACTAATGGTATGGCTGGCGCTATTCTAAAGGAACGTAGAAGTACAACAAAACGACCAATTCGAGTGGGTAAATAAGTCTTTAGTTGCTTGCTCTATCAAATGCTTTTCACACCACACACTTTTTTCAAAGTTCAATTTTTCAAAACAAAACATTTCCGAACACTTTGTATACACTCCTACATGAGTCATTACAAAGTCAAAGCGAAATGCCTTTTCAAAACATTTTTGTCAAACACAAAGCAATTTTAAAAAGTGATCTAGAGCAACTAAGAGCCCGTGAGATAATACGGATGGAAAGGGGTGCTAATACCTTCCTTTTCATAACCATTCTCCGAACTCTAATCTAACGAAGGTCTTTTTCTCACTTTTACCTTCCCTTAATTGGATAAAAATAAAAGTCGGTGGCGACTCTTGCTATCCGCACATTTGGATACAAAATCCTAAAAGTCAGTTCACCGTATCACGTAATCAGCGATCATGGGACTACACCCTAAAAGAGAGAATTGCCTTAGGGATTTCTAGATCATTTTTATCGCTTTTGTTTGACTTGTATGCTTTATCTTTAAGGGTTGCTTGGGTATTATATTGTTGGGGATCCTACACCGGATCCGGTTTTTTAGGTAAGTGGCATTAGATCATCGCGACCGCTAGACGATAACTACACGGTCAACATGATGGCTACGTTAGCGTGACACTTTGTTGCCCGATACTCTTCATTCCCAAGTTGAAGAAAGTATTTGGCTTCGTGGTGTCATCAAGCGCTAACTAAACTTTTAGAACCTTAATTGACCCATCTTGGCCATTAGAAGGTAGTGAGGTGGCCGGCTTTGGTGTAGACCAAGGTTGGTTGATACTGATGCTACGCCATTGAGATCAGACTTTTGGGACATTTTCGATCGACCACTTGGCGTCGATTGAAATAAGCGCCTACGAGAAAGATCTATGATATGAGATTCCTAGAACCCTTACTATTATAGGACAGATGAACCAACTCAAACTTTTGGTGGGTAATCACCTATACCTCATGCAAGCCTTAACCCTAGGCTCATTGTGTGAATTGTTTGTGTGTGCTAAACATGACATCATGACATCATTCGCATTGCATATCATTTCTAACTATTTCAAGGACCTAGGGATTTATCTTTGCTCTGCTTTGTAGGGATTATGGCTTCTAGAAAGACTATCCGAATCAACTTCATGGGTATCCCTTCTCAACTCAAAGAATTGGTTTCGTAAATTTCACCATGCTCAATTCATCAAAAGACATGGTTATCTACTTGATTTGGTTTTCCGGTTTTGAAGAAGATATGATGCATGTCCTATTCCAGCTTCTTTGATCCAAACACCATTGCTTTACATTTCCATTATCATTGGTTCCTACCTTAGAGGAGTTCTCTAAGCTACTTGGGTACCTATTCTTGACCAAATGCCATTCACCGGTTTAGAAAAGGTTCCTAAGTTCAAGACATTGCATCCGCTTTACATCTTAAGCGCTCTGACATTGAAGCCAATTGGGAAACTAGAAGTGGAGTTAAGGGTTTACTTTCCAAGTTCTTAATCAAGAAAGCCCGAGAATTCCTCAAAGTTATGAGTTTCCATGCATTTGAAAACATTGTGGCCTTGCTAATTTATGGTTTGGTTCTATTCCTAATTCGGATCAATTCATAGATGTCAATGCCATCAAGTTGTTCCTACCCGCAATCCAAAGGCCTACTTTACTTGGAGACATCCTACATTCTCCACACTGCATTACTAAGCGACAAGGAACTCTCATGTGTTGTATACTGCTATTTCAAGGTGGTTTATTTCGCACCTTCCTCCATCGGTTTTGAAGAACGAACAAAGGTTGAGATGGTCTCAAAGATTGATGTCACTCTCTCATTCAGATATCCGTTGGAACCTTTTCTCTCAAAAGGATTTCACATTCATTGAGAATTGTGGAGAATTCTAATGTACCACTCCTTGGTATAAGGGAGGTATTACTTACAACCCTTCTCTAGCTCTACGCGGTTTGGTTTTGCTCAAAGGATGGTCCACATGATATGCTTCTCCAAGATATTGTGTTCGATTACAATCACGATCTCCAGAATTACCGACGAAGGTTTATACACGCTTGGGGCATGGTAAAGAAGACTGATACCAAGACTTTGGGGCACCAGAACTCCATTCCTTGGGAACCTTACCTCAAATGGGTGCGAGCTCGAGCTCAAAACCTCATGATGCCATTCACACTGCTTTACCAGTAATTATGGAACCTGTCGCTATAGGTGACGTACCCTATGCTGTTCTTCATCCTGATATGCCTACTGATTTTGAAGACTTGAAGAGATCCTGGATTCAGATTAAAGAAGAGAGGGATACCTTTGAAGCTCAGTGTTATGCAAGTGAGAAGAAAGTCCTAGAATTGACCAAGCTACTTCACGAGGAGCGAAACATCAACGCTTACATCGGCACCAAGAGGAAGCGCCCATGGGAGACTTAGAGCTTTAGGAAGTTTATGTTTTCTTTTATTGCTTTGAACTATCTCTTGTACTTAAAAAAAGAAAAAGAATAATGAGAAGTACTAATAAATGTTTGTTCATTGCTTGTTTAACAAATTTAAATCTCTTAGGTCCTTGAAAACATTGCATTGCATTCGCATAAACATTGCATAGCATATCATAACATTGCATCACGTACATTGAGATTGGTTTTCTCATTTGCTCGCTATTTATTTTAGCGTAAATGGCTCTTGAACAGATCACAAAGATCTCCACGTAATGCCTGGGCCAGCAGATGTTCACCAACTTGGTCCAAGGCCAAGAAGATTTGAAGAAGCTCATCAACAAGAAGAAGAAGGTTGTTGGTCTCCTCAACATGGGTAGACGCTTCAAAGGGGGTCCTAAGGTGGTCACCGATTGAGCTCTCTCAAGGAAGTGCCCATACCGAGGGAGTACCAAGGGTGATGAAGGTGAGCAGTGAACCAAAGAAAGGAGGAGAGGACCACTGATTATAGCCAACACTGATGAAGATGACAAGTACAAACAACTTGAAGACCGTCTCAATGTGTGGAAAACCTAAAATGTCCGGCTGAATTTTGATGATCCGAGTCTTGTTCCCGTGTTGTGATTCCTCCCAAGTTCAAAGTTCCTACTTTTTCCAAATATGATGGCATGTCTTGCCCTAAGTCGCATTTGAAGTCCTATGTCCAAGATCAACCCCACACCGATGATGAAAGTTGTGGATGCACTATTTTCAAGAGAGTTTGTCCGAACCCAGCTTGGAATGGTACTATCACCAGAGAATGACCGTATCCGATTTTGGAGTGATTTGGTGATGCTTTCATGCATGATGAGTACAATGTGAATTGACACCCACTCGCATGCAACTACAAAGCATGTCTATGGGTCGTGACGAAGTTCAAGGAGTATGCCTCAAGTGGAGAGATCTAGCAGAGTTCAACCACCCTTGTCCAATAGGGAGTTGGTTGATATGTTCATGGGAACACCGACAGTCTTCTTCAATCATCTCGATTGGAAATTCTTCATCCGGATTCACCGAAATGATATTGACAAAGAGCGATGAAGCGGTATCAAGAGTGGGAAGATTCAGAGAGACATCTTCAAATGTCGCAAGAGATCTTTGGTGGTAAGAAAGAAGCCAATGTATGGTCGAAAAGCCGAGCCAAGACCGACCGTGCTCAACTGTGGGGCCAGATCTCTAATCCTACATCAAGACAACCTCGAGACAACGCACAGAGCGTAACGCGCCACGAAGACAGCTTTAAGATCAACATGCCATTGTCGCAAGCCTTGCAACACATGTTGAACGAGCCGATTACCTTGAGGGATCCTCCTCGAATGTCAACACTTCCTCTCCAAGTACAATCCAAATGCTAAGTGTGCTTACCATTCCAATAGCCTGTGGCACGACATCGACAATTGTTGGGCTCAAGAACAAAATTCAAGATATGATTGAAGCTAAGGATTGAGTTTGATCCTCCCGCTGAGACTCAATGTGATCAATGCGCCTATGCCTAATCATGACAAGAGTTCCAATGTGTTGGTGACGATACTTATGTTTTCAACATAGATGACTTGACCATTCCTCCGATGACGTTAAGAAGAATTTGTTGCAAGCGGTGTCAATCCGTGATGCCCAGAGAATTGTCGTTGGTGCCCATCCGCTACCGATGGTTGTGCTTGGTTGAGAAGACGGTTCAAGGCATGATGGATAACCGTGAGATACTATTTTGAAACCACCGCGTGTGCGTGTGAAGAAATGTCTAAGATGAAGATCGACAATGCGAACGAAACTACCATCTGTGGGATACCTTGGGCAGCCAAGTGGAAAATATGATTACATGGTGAAGTACACCGTCCCTGATAGCTACAAGATTCCTATTGAAGATGTTAAGGCGACCGGATGGGGTGACGATTTCCCAGAAGACTATGCTGATGATAACACAATAAGAATTTCCTCTCACGATCTCGTGCCTAGAGTGGCACCTCTCATCATTACTTCTCCAAGACCAGTTCCATATTCCTCCGACAAGGCTATCCCTTGAATTATGGAGTCGATGTTTACTATCATGGTGTCAAGCAAGACCCTCCGACCATTGAAGATCTTACATTGAAGCTACCATTCCTGACATCGACAACATCACCGGATCCAGTAAGGTGACCGAACCGAAGGGTATTCTCTCCAGATCTCTCCTCCAAAAGACATCGCGACTCCACTCGCATTCTAGCTACTCAATCAATATCCCCACTAGGGAAAGAACCATGACTCATCCCTCAACCGTAGTACCAAAGGAAGTTATCAAGACACCTCCAAACAAGAAATGGAGGAAATTCAAGATTATCAAGAAGAGTGACTACAATGTTGTGGAACAGTTGGGACAGACCATCAAGATTTCCATGCTCGCCCGCTTTTATGCCCGAGGCTCATGCTAATGCCTTGGTGAAGTTTCAAGAATGCTCATGTACCGCAAGACACTACCACGATCAATTCAAGTTTGTATTGCTAGCATGGCTGCCAACAACGGCCTAGGCTTCTCGATGTCGATTTGACTCTTCCGAAAGAAACATAACAAAGCCTTGCACATCTCTCATGAATGCAAGGGTACTATCCGTCTCATGTTTTGGTGGATACCGGTTCGCTCAATATCCTTCCAAGATCGCTTTTGATCGACTTGATGTCAAGGGTTGGTTCGAGACCCAGTGACATTATTGTGAGAGCTTTTGATGGTTCTAAGCGACAAGACTTGAGAGCTCATCACTAAAGTCGGTTCCCGACTTTTGACTCCACTTTCTTTGTCATGGACATTCCACACTTTGTCTACTGGACGCCTTGGATACATGGGCAAAGGCCATACTCTACCTTGCATCGAAATCAAGTACCCGGTGAAAGGGAAGGTTGTTACGATGTGGTGAAGAAGAGTATATGGTCACCATCTACAATCATTCCGATACTCGAGATGGAAGGAGAATTCTTCGAGACCCTCGCAAGCTTTTGAAACAATACCCAGTCATGCCTGACTCTCCCGTCACCCCGGTTACACAAGTTCCGCCTAGGATGGCCTCATTGAAAGATGCTCAAGCCGTTGAACAAGGAGGTAGTGCTATTTGGGGACACCCGATCTTCCTTTCAAATCGACAAGACCGGTTTAGGCTTCACCATCAAGGGTCGAAGATGATACGCCGCGAACGTGCGGCCAACTTCCTTTCCGATCACAGTGGAATCCATGCTATAGAAGACGACGACAACGGCTTCGACATCGCAAGTGGATCTTCCCAACCTGCATCAAGGGCTCAAGAATTGAAGATCAAGACGCATACCAATCTCCTTTAGCCGAGTAATGCTCTTGTTTTGTTTTGCTTTTCGATTTCTTTATGTTTTGAACAATAAACTTTGAAAGCCTAGTGCCTTGCCCGGGCATCATGGCTCGTTTGTAGGGTTTTTATCGTTGTTTCATGATTTTCATTCAATAAATCGTTGGACTTTTGCATTCAATTGTTTGTTTTTCTTTACTTTATCACCCTTCAAAAGCTATGTGTTCTTACACACACCCACGTGATACACCGCAGAAACACCGAATCTCAAGTAATAACATGCTAGTGCTAAATATGACTTCGATAATCCGATCTACCAAGTCAAGACGAAAGTGAGGAAGATTGTGAAGTGCCGTGAGAACTTGCCGATCACACAAAGAAGAAGAGCGAGTTATACAAACCACACGAAGAGCAAGTCGAGGTTGTGAATTTGGGTACCGAAGATGAAAAGAGATCAAGATAGGAGCGGGTCTTGAGAACAAAGTGTTAAAGAAAGGTTGGTTCGATGCTACGAGACTATGTTGAGGTTTTGCTTGGTCATACGAAGACATGCCGTGGTAGACATTGATATCGTGGTACACCGATTGCCGACAAAAGAAGGTTTTCTCCTGAAATGAAGGTCTGCGATGCGCCCCGAGATGTCGAGAAAATCAAAGCCAAGTTATGAAGCTCAACGGTTTCTAGTCACATTTCCTATCCCTGGTTGCAAATGTGGTACCCGTGTGCTAAGAAGGATGGTAAGGTACGAATGTGTGGATTACGAGATCCGAACAAAGCGAGTCCGAAAGACGATTTCCCACTTCCTCATATTGATGTTCGTTGACAACACCGCCAAAGATAAGGTTTTCTCCTTCATGGATGGTTTCTCCGCCACAATCGATCAAAATGGCTCTCAAGACATGGAGAAGACTACTTTGTTACACAATGGGCACTTTCGCTACAAGGTTATGCTGCTCGATCGAAGAACGCGGCGCCACTTATCGCAGGCTATGGTGGCATTGTTTCATGACATGATCCATCACGAGATAGAGGTCTACGCCGACGACATGATAGCTCGATCACAAATCAAGAAGAACATCTTGATCACTTGCGTAAACTGCTCGATGATTAAAGAAGTATGATTGAGACTTAATCCTAACAAGTGCACCTTGGAGTCGATCCGAAAACTCCTAGGGTTTGTTGTCGCGGTAAAGGTATTGAAGTTGATCCCGCCAAGGTTAAAGCTATTCAAGAGATGCCAACTCCCGCACCGAGAAGGAAGTCGAGGTTTCGGGCCGATCAACTACATTGCTGATTCATTGCACACCTAATCGCTACTTGTGAGCCAATCTTCAAGTTACTAAAGAAAGATCAAGTAGTGGAATGGAATGACGATTGCCGATCGCTTTTGACAAAATCAAGGAGTACCCATGTAATCCTCCTATCCCGATGCCACCAAGGAAGACCTCTTATCATGTACTTGATGTTGTTAGAGAACTCAATGGGTGTGTTGGGGCAACATGACGAGTCCGGTCGAAAAGAGCATGCAATATACTACCTTAGCAAAAGTTTACCGATCGGAAACAAGATACTCAATGAGAAAACTTGCAACGCTTTGGCTCTGCTCACGACTAAGACAGATATGTTGACTCACACTACCTTGTTGATTTCCAAGATGGATCCGATAAAATACATATTTGAGAAACCAGCCTCCCAAGAATAGCAAGATGGCAAATGATCTTGACCGAATATGACATCCAAGACACTTCTCGTAAAGCGATCAAAGGAAGTGTAGTAGCCGATCATTTGCCTCATCGTCAGATGACTATCACCATGCAGCTCAATTTCCAAGATGTTCTACTAGTTACGATTGTGAAGAACAGTGCCCTAAGGACTCGAACAAGGATCCCGATGGACTATGGTCTTTGATGGAGCCTCAAACGACTTGGCAATGGCATTGGCGCCATCATTACATCCCCTACAGCGGACATACGCCTTTCACCGCCAGATTATGTTTCAATTGCACCAACAACATGGCGAATATGAAGTGCATCATGGGTATCAAAGTCGCTATTGACTTAAGAATCAAGTTCTTACAAGTGTATGGAGACTCACTTTAGTGATCACCGATAAGAGGCGAGTGGGATACGAAGCATCCGAATCTCATTCCATATCAAGAGCATGTTCTGAGTTTGATTCCTTACTTTGAAGAGATCACTTTCAATCATATTCCACGAGAAGAGAATCAGTTGGCAGACGCATTAGCTACTATGTCGTCTATGTTCAAGGTCAGATGGGACAACGAGGCTCCCCAGATCATCATTGAGAGGTTCGACGAACCAGATTGTTGTGAGCTTGACGCAGAAGAGAAACCTTGGTACTATGACGTGAAAAGGTATCTTGAGACTCAGGAATATCCCGCAGGGGCATCTGTTAATGATAAGAAGTTCATGAGAAGATTTGCATCTAAATTCTTCCTCAGCAACGACATCTTATACAAGCGCAACCACGACTTGTGCTTACTCCACTGTAGACCGAAACAAAGAATACGTATCATGGAAGAGTTACAAGGCTAATTTGGTACCCACTCCAAAGGACACACCATGGCTAAGAAGATTTTGAGAACAGTTACTATTGGTCCACCATGGAAGCGATTGTCACCGCTTATGCTCGATCTTGTCACAAGTGCCGATTTATGCGCAGTACACGTACTCTCCGCCTCTGAATGTTTTAATTTCTCCGTGGCCTTCGCAATGTGGGGCATTGACATGATTGGAGAGATTGCCCACTCCAATGGACACCGCTTCATCCTTGTGGCAATTGACTATTTCACCAAGTGGGTAGAAGCTCGCTCAGATCTCGTTACCAAGAATGTTGTGGCTCGATTTATCAAACATAATCTTATCCCGGTATGGCACTCGAAAGGATTATCACGATAATGGTTCAAATCTCAACAATAAGATGATCACCGAACTCGCACGCAATTCAAGATCAAGCATCACAATTCATCTCCTTACGCCTAAGATGAATGGCGTGGAAGCCGCCAACAAGAACATTAAGAAGATTATATGAAGATGACCGTGACTTACAAAGATTGGCATGAGATGTTACCATTTGCTCTTCATGGTTATCGACTACAAATAACATCCACAGGGCAACCCCTTCTCTCTTGTATACGGTATGGAAGCCGCCTTACCCATCGAGGTTCGGATACCTCAACCGAGTCCTCCAGAGGCGAGTTGCTTAAGACGATTGGGTCCGCACTGGCTTGACCGATTAATTTGATTGATGAGAAACGACTCGCATCCATCCGCCATGGATGATTTATTTAAACGAATGATCGAGCATTTAACAAGAAGGTCAAGCACCGAGTCTACCAAGTCGGTGATCTAGTGGTCAAGCGCATCATCTTCCACAAGGTGATCTCAGGGCAAATGGACTCCCACCATGAGGGACCATTTGTAGTCAAGATGATTTTCGCTGAGCTATGATACTTAGCACCATGGATGGTGAAGACTTCACACCTCGTGAACGCAGACATAGTCAAAAATACTACGATGAAGAGACCCGCTAGGTCGATTTAACCTAGGCAAAAATAAGGGCATCCCGCGAATCAAAAGGTTCGGCAAAATTAAGGATATATGCAAAAGATGTACACCCGCAAGTCGAAAACCGAAAAGGCGGCTTGAGCAAAAAGGGTATCCCAGACTAAAACCCGAAAGGGCGGTCTAGGCAAAAGTTAGATTTAAGCGCACGACTATGTCTCTTCCAGATCATCCGCTCTGCACTACTATCAAGATTCAAGGTTCAAATGGCTAAGATCTCACTCACTTTCACCGACAAGGAGATGAGATAGTCGAAATATATGAGTACTAGCATAGTTGGACTTAACGAGATTGTTTCCGATAGCTTTTACCTTCTTGTGTACAAACTACTTGGCCATACGCCACCTTTCAAATAAATACAGCTTCTTTCTCTTTACAATTTCTGTTGTTGTTATTTGCAATAAGTCCAACGTTTGCTTTGAATGACTATACGCATTTGACAATAAGAATCTGATCACAAACATACGAAAAGTGAACATACAAAAGTACTTACTACAGGTTCCAGGAATTGGGATGACGACGAAAGTCAACAAATAGTTCCCCACAGAGCATAAAGGTGTCACCCACAACACACCTTCCCCAGCGGAGTATATGTTAATCCACAAGCAGTGATTCCACTCAACCGAGCAACGTTACATCAGTCTCCAAGCAGTAACACTTCATCCCCAGCGGATATTTCTCAATCCTCCCCCTTCTCCCCGGCAGCGATATCCAGACTCAAAACTTGGTCAGATAGTGCATCGGAGTAAGCATACACCTTTTATTCCCCAGCCAGAGATTACAACGGACCCCAGACTCTTCAAGCCCGGTCTCAAAGCAACCATCGAGATCTACACTCGAAATCCCCAGTAGAGCACCTCCTAAATTTCCTCACAGAGTCAGATACAAGGTCCCCAATGATTGCCTCCCTGACTCTCCTCAAGAAGTTCTATGAGATCTCCAACAACGAGCTTCTCAAATCTCTACCTTCCTCAACAACGTCTAGGCCCAAGACTTGGTCGATAGTGCATCGGAGGAATCCAGATATCTTCCTCTCCTTCAAAAGGTGGACCACCCACCAATTCCCTGTGCAAGTCGAAATCTTCAAATAATATCCGCATCTTCTTCAAGATGGATATGTTTTGAAATATCACAACATTCATCATTCATGCATTTCTCATAAAAGTCATAATTCATGCATATGTCATTCATATACACTGTCATGCATCATACTTTGCATAAGACTAACAAATATTCTATCAAAGTTTCTCTTGTTTTCTCCAAAACAGTAATATTTCGATGCAACAGTCCGTGATTAAGCCCGAGCCGACGGAAAACTATCTCGAAAGACCGCCGCAAACAGTCCAGATTAAGCCCGAGCCGACGGGAAAACTATCTGAAAGACCGCCTCCGACGACAGGTCCAGGATTAAGCCCCGAACCGACGGGAAAACTATCCAAAAGACCACCTCTGGTTATCCTCCGATAACAGGCAATGGATCAACACCCGACACGCAACAGGGAAGCTATCCACATTTTTGCCAACTACAACCTCTCCCAGAGTAATCGCATAAGATTTATTCTGATTATCAACAGCAGCTACAGAGTCTAGCGTACGACTCAGTTGCCTTGGATGGCATCTTAAGCCCATCTCCGACTATTTGTCAACATCTCTTCACTTTCAGAATGCTGCATATATGGTTAAAAATCAATACAAACCAATAACCTCATTCAAGGTGAACACGAAGTCTAACGTACGACTCCCTTCGGATGGCATTTTAAGCCCATCTCCTCCATTCCAGAACATCTACAGTAGTCTAACGACGGCTCGCCTCCCAAAGATCGACTTTTCCAGATGGCATCTTAAGCCCATCTCCCAGCTCTCCTATTTAACGACCCGAGTCTAGCTGACGACGACTGCTCCTAAGTCTCCAACTTCTCCAAATGGCATCCAGAAGCCCATTCCCGCATCATCCACCAACAATGAGTGCAAATTTCAGTGTACTGTGTTCAATCATCTTCTACCTGTGTCACGAAAGAGATTTCATACATCCATACTCAAGGACCTCAAGAGTCGATCGACAAACTCTCTCCTAGACAATCAACCCAAACTAGGGTTTGGTATCTCTCAAGTCAAGATGGATTTCCAACATCTCCAATGGCCTTCATGCCTCCTCATATGCTTCAAAGATTCTCCATGTCAAGTTTCAAGCCTCACAAGTCAAGTTTTCGCATAATTGTTCGATGGTTGAAAATCGTGTATTGGACAAAAAGTCAATCGTGGTCAACATACAACAAAACTTCGATTTTTGGTCAACATCCTCATTTTGAAGTTACATTCATCATTTGATCAAGGGTTGATCATGATTCATCAAGAAAACTCAAGATTTGCCCAAAAGTCAAACTTTCTAAATTAGGGTTTCTAGATGAAAAGTCAACTAAACTTTGACTGGTCATAACTTTCTCATACTTTCTCAAAAAATTTTCCACCACCTCTTATTTTGAAGGAAATTCAATTCACTACAACTTCATGTCTCACAAGAATGTCCAAAAAATGCTTCATTTGAGAGGTATAGCTCAAAACATTATAGGTCATTTTCAAAGTCAACAAAAAGTCAACTTTTTGTTTTGAAGATATTTTGAGCATGGTAACTCCAATTGAGATGAGATCAAAGACATTGGTTAGAGGACTCTTAGAGCTTTCCAAAAAGTCCAAGAACACTCAAAAATGTGGAAAATTGAGCAAGTTACACCATCTACAAGTTGGGCAATTTTGGAAGAATGCACAAAGAGAGATACTTCAAAAAATCAAATCTTTTGCAAATGGGCCTACTTTTTCTTCATCCTAACTTGTTCCTCAAGCAATTAGGAGTGTCCAAGCCCAAAGCCACGAATTTTTGATTTATTTTTCTATTTAATTTGTAATTTATTCATTTAAATGCAAATTAAATCTTAAAATAAATTATAAAATTGAAATTAATTGCAAAGATTGATTTTATTCTTTCCTTAAGGTCCAATTAACTCACAAATTCCAGCAAATTCGAAATTGGAGCAAGAAAGGCAAGATTGGATTGAAATTGATCAAGCTTTGAAGATTTGATTTTCATGGAAATATCAAATTTGATTTCCATTGAATATTGATTGATTCTTTCCAAATTCAATCCCAAATCCATCCAGTATAAATACATGATGCATACCTATCAAGAAAGAACGGAAAAATTGCTCTACAAACCCTATTCCAAAGCTCAAAAAACCGTGGTGCACAAGCAAGTGGGAACCCTACTTCCAAATTGTTTTAATCGCTTTTGAGGTGTCCAACACATTGCTTGACATCTCCGAATCGATCCACTCTCAAATTGCTTAAAACCATCAAGAATCAAAGAATCGAGATCGGTTTGTTCAAGAAAATTTCAAAATCGTATTTTAATTCTCATGCATTTTTAACATGTTTTGTGGTTTGTTTTGTGTTTAGATGGAAGTTTGCAAGCTTTCTGCATAGTTTGATTGAGTTTCCATGGCCGGGATCGATACTTGCCATAACTAGGGTTTCCTGTGCCGTTTTAGGGTTTCACAAAATAGGAAAAATTGGACCATGAGACCATGACCAATGAATTCGGAACGGTGCCTGGAATCGAATCATGTATTTACAATGCATTTATATTACTTGTGCTTGATTTTCCATGTAGCCAGGGCCTGTAGCGTCGAGCCAAAGCCGACGCTAGCTTCAAAAATTCAAAAGGTTGAAGACGACTGGATGGCGCGAGCGGGAGGAAGCAGGCGAGCGACGCGTGTTATTTTTAAATCAATCCGATTCCAAATAAGCAAAGACGCCACCGCTTGGTCAAGCATGTGGTTTTCAAGGTTTGAAAGGGATGTCTCCAGTTCGATTCCTGGTTCAGACAATCCCTTTTTTCACTTTTCCAAAACTCTTTTTCCATATTTTCATTATTTTTAATATTTTCATTACATTTTAATTATTTTCATGATTTTTATTCTGCATTAAAAAATTATCAAAAATTATTTTTCTTTTTACATTATTTTCATAAAAATGTTTATTTAATTTAATAAATTAAAAAATATAATTTTTGCATGCATATTTATTTTTTTTTTATTTTAGCATTTAAATCATTATAAATTGCATTTTAATTATTAAATCTTTTCCAAAAAATCCCAAAAAATTATTTTAATATATTTATCTTATTTCCAGCATATATTAATTTTCTCATATTAAAATTTGCATTTTTTCTAACACCTTCTCTTATTTCGATTTTGTCATATTTTCCGATTTTCTTATTCTTTCACAGTTGTTCGATTCTCGACGTTTTTCTTTATCATTTTATTTTTCCAATAATGTAATTGTATGGGATGTAATAGTTTAATTTAGATTTTATTTTCGCATTTTAAATTATGTATCCCAAAGCCATGTAATAGCGTAGGTTTATCTTCCGCATCTTGACATTCCGCATTTTATTTTCCGCACTTATAAACTAGTAATTAGGCGTATGGCAAGATAATAATGGACATAGCTCACACTAACTTCAAGATATATTCGAATTCAACACACTTTCACACACGCACTTTAGGTAACTCTCGATGCCTTTCGAAATGGTCATGTCCTCGAACGTAGAGGTATTCTAGCACCGCTGCTTCCAAACAAATCATCATAGTCCCTTCGATACAAAGATCATAAGACCCACGATGTCGCCTCCAATACATGATCTTGACTCGATTGTCGCCACGAAAATGATGATAGTCCTTCGAATGTGCTAGGATACTTCCTACAAGTTGCTTTATGACCATCCGATGTCCTTCAATGTCCGCTTACATCCAATCGAATGGAGCTACCTACTAACTAATGGTATGGCTGGCGCTATTCTAAAAGGAACGTAGAAGTACAACAAAACGACCAATTCTGAGTGGGTAAATAAGTCTCTTAGTTGCTTGCTCTATCAAATGCTGTTCACACCACACACTTTTTTTTCAAAGATTCAATTCTTTTCAAAACAAAATATTTCGAACACTTTGTATACACTCCTACATGAGTCATTACAAAGTCAAAGCGAAATGCCTTTTCAAAACATTTTTGTCAAACACACAGAAAGCAATTTTAAAAAAGTGATCTAGAGCAACTAAGAGCCCGTAGATAACTACGGATGGAAAGGGTGCTAATACCTTCCTTTTCATAACCATTCTCCCGAACTCGAATCTAACGAAGGTCTTTTCTACTTTTACCTTCCTTAATTGGATAAAATAAAAGTCGGTGGCGACTCTTGCTATCCGCACATTTGGATACAAAATCCTAAAAGTCGGTTCACCGTATCACGCTTATCTACTGCCTTAGTTGCTCTTAGATCACTTTAAAATTGTGCTTTCTGTGTTTGAAAAATGTTTTCAAAAGGCATTTCGCTTTGACTTTGTAACGATTCATGTAGGAATGTATACAAAGTGTTCGGAAATGTTTTGTTTTGAAAAGAGTTTGAACTTTGACAAAAGTGTGTGGTGTGAAAATATTTGATTGAGCAAGCAACTAAAAGTCTTATTACCTACTCGTAATTGGTCGCTTTCGTGTTATTTTACGCCTTTAGAATAGTGCTATCCATACCATTAGTTGGTAGGTAACCTTATTCGTTGGATGAAGGACATTCAAGGACATCGATGGTCATAGAAGGCAACTTGTAGGAAGTATCCTAGCACATTCAAGGACTATCATCATTTTCGTAGGCGACAATCGAGGGTCAAGATCATGTATTCGGAGGCGACATCGTGGGTCTATGATCTTTGTATCAAGGGACTATGATGATTTGTTTTGAAGGCAACTGCTAGAATACCTCTACGCTCGAGGGACATGACCATTTGAATTCATAAAGGCAACGAGAGAATTACCCTAAGGGTATGTGTGAAAAGAGTGTGTTGATTTCGATTCATGTTATCTTGAAAATTAGAGTGAGCTATGTCCAATTTTATCTTGCCATACACGCCTAATTACTAACAGTTTATAAGATGCGGAAAGTAAATTGCGGAAATATAAAGTGCGGAAAGATAAATCCTACGCTATTACATGGCTTTGGGGCAGATACATAATTTAAAATGCGGAAAGTAGAAACCCTAATTAAACTATTACATCCCATAAGCAATTACATAATTGGAAAAAAAGAAAACGATAAAAAGAAATCGTCCGAAACGAGATAACCTGTGAAAAGATGAGAAATAGAAAATACGAGGAAATCGATCAAGAGAAAAATGTTAGCAAAAATAATAATTTTTAAATGAGAAAAATATTTCATGCTGGAAATAACATTAATATGCTAAAATAATTTTTTGGGATTTTTTGGAGTTAATTTAATAATTAAAAATCAATTAAAGGTGATTTAAATGATAAATTAACAATTAAATTAAATATGCATGCAAAAATAATATTTTTAATTTTATAAATTAAATAAACATTTTCTGGAAATAATGCAAAAAAGAAAAATATTTTTTGGTATTTTTAAATGCATGATAAAAATTATTGAAATTAATTAAAATGAATGAAAAATATTAAGAAAAATAGAAAATATGAGAAAATAAGAAAATAGTTGAAGTTTGTAAAAAGAAAAAAACAAAACCGGTCCTGATGAGGCTCGAACCCATGACCATGGAGGGTATCTTCAACAGCTAGTGCCTTAACCACTACGCCATGATGCTTTTGATGTTTGGAAAGCTGGAATCAATGGGTTTTAAGTGTACGCGTGTCCCTGATTTGAATTCAAACCCAGTCAGCAAGCCGGGCCCAGTCAACTTATGAAGGAACGAATCAGAGAACGCCATCACGCCACGCAAGCCGTCGTCGGTTCAAATGAAGTTAACGACGCCAGAGCCCTAGCTCCGGTCGTCTTCTCCGGCCAACCTGAAATCAAAACATGCAAAATACGAAGAATAAATGGGAAAGGGGGACCCTACCCCCCTAAATCGGCCATGGAGAATTCAATGGTGGCCTCCGTTTGACCTGAAAACAGCTGTACAAGCCGGTTCGAAGCCTTCCAGTTTTCTAAACCTAACAATGGAAATTGGTGATTTCTACGTGTATGCTTGCATGTAAGGTATCAAATACGTTCTAATGAACCTCCAAATCGGAGCAAGCTATAGATCGCGTTCTGGGCAGCCTGGGCTTGATGTAAGGGATGGTTTTGACCCCTAGGAACCTCAAGAAGATGTTTGAGTGCTTAGAACTCCTTGAAATTAGCTGGAACTCAAAATTCGATTTTTGATAATTCTTGAAAAAATTTGGCAAAATAAGGGTTGTGTTTTTGGCTAGGGTTTCGTGTGGCTTGTGATACAGCTTGCTGGCTATTTATAGAGTGAATTAGGAGAGGAAAAAGAAGGAAAAAGATTTGGTTTTGAATGTGCATTGAATAATTTTCAAATAAAATCAAATTTTGGAGAAAATTTGATTTTCTCTTTAATGTAAGAGCAAGCACGAAATTGGCATATATCATGGGATTCCTTGGACCTCAAGTTTAATATAAAATCACTCCTTTTGGAAAAATATCTTATTTTCATATTTTATATAATTTAATTTTGAATTAAATGGTTTTAAATCCAAAAATAAATTAATAAAATAGAAAATTGCCATGGCCAAGCATCAATGGGTCACAAATAACATCATGAACAAGTTTGGATCACAAGATTATAGGCCCATTTGGAATTTTTTTGCATTTTGACCAATATCTCCTTTTGTGCAATTGTCCAAAAATGCCCAACTTCTGCATAGTGTATCTCGCTCAATTTTCCACATTTTTGAGTGTTCTTGGACTTTTTGGAAAGCTCTAAGAGTCCTCTAACCAACCTCTTTGGTTTCATCTCAATTGGAGTTTCCATGCTCATATTATCTTCAAAACAAAATGTTGACTTTTTGTTGACATTGAAAAGGACCTGTAATGTTTTGGTCCATTCCTTCCAAATGAAGCATTTTTTGAACATTCTTGTGAGACATGAAGTTGTAGAGAATGGAATTTCCTTTAAAACAAGAGGTGGTGGAAAAATTTCTGAGAAAGTATGAAGAAGTTATGCTCAGTCAAAGTTTGGTTGACTTTTCACTAAGAAACCCTAATTTAGAAAGTTTGACTTTTGAGCAAATCTTGAGTTTTCTTGATGAATCATGATCAACCCTTGATCAAATGATGAATGTAACTTCAAAATGAGGATGTTGACCAAAAATCATGAAGTTTGACTGTATGTTGACCACAGTTGACGTTTTGTCCAATACAACTGATTTTCAACCATCTAAGCAATTGTCTGAGGAAACTTGACTTGTGAGGCTTGAAACTTGACATGGAGAATCTTTGAAGCATATGAGGAGGCATGATGACCATTGGAGATGTTGGGAGTCCATCTTGATCTGAGAATCACCAAACCCTAGTTTGGGTTGATTGTCTAGGAGAGGGTTTGTCTGATCAACCCTTGAGTATGGATGCATGAAATATCTTGAGAAGATGGAGGGCAAATTTTGGGGTATGACAACTTCCCCTGTTCAATCTTCTTGTACTTGAAGGGTTAGATTGGCATGTTCGCCTTTCGTGACCTGGAGGTAGAAGATGATTGAACACTCGAGTACACCTGAAAATTTGCACTCGCTGTTGGCTGATGATGCGGGAATGGGCTTATAGATGCCATTTGGAAAACTTGGAGACTTCGCTGGGGAATGAGTCGTACGCTAGACTTGAGATTGTTGATAGGAGAATTGATGGGGATGGGCTTAAGATGCCATCTGGAAAGATCGGTGCTGAGGAGTGAGCCGTACGCTAGGCTCTGTAAATGTTTCTGGAAGTGAAAGGGGATGGGCTTAAGATGCCATCCGAGGAGTCGACGTTAGACTCGTGGCTTGTCTTTGAAAGGAGTTACTGGTTTGTATTGGTTTTTAACCAAATATGCGGCATTCTGAAAGTGGAGAAATATTGATAAGTAGTCGAAGATGGGCTTAAGATGCCATCCAAGGCAATTGAGTCGTACGTTAGACTCTGTAGTTGCTGCTGATAATAAGAGAGCGTCAGAATACATCTTCGTGTTGATTACTCTGAGGGATAGTAGTTGGCAAAATGTGGATAGCTTCCGCAGCATCGGGTATTGATCCACCGCTATCGGAGGATAACTTGTGATCGCTCGGATAGGGTTTCCGTCCGCTTCGGGTATTAATCCCGGATCCGCTGTCGAGGACAACAAGGGTGGTCGTCGATAGTTTTCCCGCTTGATTCGGGTCTTAATCTCGACCAGCTTGTGGAGGACAACTAGGGCGGTCTTTCGATAGTTCTCCGTCTGATTCGTATTAATCTTGGACCAGATACGGAAGTGACTTTCACCTGTTTTGGAGAAAATAAGAGAAACTTTGATAGAATATTGTTAGTCTTATGCAAAGTATGATGCATGATGATGTGCATGAATGACATATGCATATGACTTTTCATGAATAATGTATGAATGATAGATGTTGTGGTATTTCTAAACATATCCATCTTGAGGAAGATGCATGTTCCGCTGAGGACTTCGACTGCTTGGGGACGGAAACCCTGGGAAGAAAGATAATCTTGATTCCTCCGGTGCACCATCTGACCAAGTCTTGAGGGCGGTAGAGATACACTATCGAGGATCTTGTGTATAGACCCTTCCGGGGAGAAGTCCAGGGTACTCACGGGATTTTTGTAACTCACTGGAGATTATTTGGTAGTTGCCGGAGACCGTTAGAAGAATGGAGCCCTGTAATCTCCGATCGAGGCATAATAGATGTAGGTTTCCTCCGCACTATCTGACCAAGTTTCAAGTCTGGACACTGCTGCTGGGGAAAAGGGAAATTGTTGAGAGATATCCTGTTGGGGATAAATACCTCGGCTGGGAATGAGATGTTACTGCTTGAAGACGGGTGTAATCCGGTTAAGTTGAGTGGAATCGCGCTCGGGACCGCTATATACTTCATCGGGAAGGTTATCACCGCTTTCAACATGTGTTGCAAGGCTTATGACAATGGCATGTTGATTCAGAACTGCCTTCGTGCGCGCTGCTACGCGCGTTGTCTTCGTGGTCTTGTTTTCTGACCATACACAACATTGGCTTCTTTCTTACTACCAAAAGATCTCTTTGCAGCATTTGAAGATGTCTCTACATGAATCTTCCCACTCTTGATACCAGCTTCAATACGCTCTCCTGTCAATATCAACTCGTGAATGTCAAGAGTTTCCAATCGATGATGAAGAACGAGCCTCGTTGTTCCCATAAACATATCAACCCTATTGGACAAGGGTGGTTAAACTCACCGCTAAATCTCTCCATTTCTGAGCATACTCCTTAAACTTCTCATCACGTCCCATAGACATGCTCTGTAGTTGCATGCGAGTGGGTGTCAATTCAGCATTGTACTCATATTTCTTGTAGAAAGCATCTGCTAAGTTACCTGCACGGATACGGCCATTCTCTAGCCGATAATACCACTCCAACCGAGTTCCGCATAAACTCTCTTGAAAATAGTGCATCCACAACTTTCTCATCATCGGTGGGGGTTGATCTTCTGAACATAGGACTTCAAATGCAGCTTTGGGCAAGACATGCCATCATACTTGGCAAAAGTAGGAACCTTGAACTTGGGAGGAATCACAACACCAGGAACAAGACTCAGATCATCAAAATTCAGCCCGGACATCTTTAGGTTTTCCACAGCATTCAGACGGTCTTCAAGTTGCTTGTACTTGTCATCTTCATCAGAGTATTGGCTATAGTCAGAGCGATCTTCTCCCTCCTTCTTAGGCTCACGCTGGTTATCTTCATTACCCTCGACACTCCCCTCATTCTTGACACTTCCTTCAGAGAGCTCTATCCGGCTAACCCTTTTAGGACCACCTTTGTAGCGTCTACCCATGTTGAGGAGACCAACAACCTTCTTCTCTCTGTTGATGAGCTTCTTCAGATCTTCTTGGCCTTGGACCAAATTGGTGAACATCACTGAACCGAGCATTCGAGCCCGAGATCTTTGACAGATCGTCGAGAGCCATTTCGCTAAAATAAATAGCAGAGAATGAGAAAACCAATCTTCAATGTACCTGTTATGCAATGTTATGCTATGATATGCAATGTTTATGCGAATGCAATGCAATGTTTTCAAGGACCTTAGAGATTTAAATTTGTTAAACAAGCAATGAACAAACATTTATTAGTTCTCTTTTTATTATTCTTTTTAAGTACAAAAGATAGTTCAAAACAATAAAAGAAGAACATATAAAGCTCTAAGTCTCCCATGGGCGCCTCTTGGTGCCGAGGTAGGCTGATGCTTCGCCTCGTGAAGTAGCTTTGTCAACTCTAGCACTTTCTTCTCACTTGCATAACACCGAGCTTCAAAGGTATCCCTTTCTTCTTTAAGTTGAATCCAGATCTCTTCAAGTCTTCAAATCAAGAGGCATGTCGGGATGGAGAACAAGATACTATACGCCACCTATAGCAACAGTTCCATAATTATCGGTAAACACAGTGAACGGCATCATGAGGTTTTGAGCTCGAGCTCGCACCCATTTGAGGTAAGGTTCCCAAGGAATGGAGTTCGTGCCCCAAGGTCTTGGTATCGCCTTCTTTACCATGCCCCAAGCGTATGAACCTTTCGGTAATTCGAGATCGTGGTTGTAGTCGAACACAATATCTTGAGAAGCATATCATGTGGACCATCTCTTCGAGCAAAACCAAACCGACGTAGAGCTAGAGAAGGGTTGTAAGTAATACCTCCCCTTATACCAAGTAGTGGTACATTAGGGAATTCTCCACAACTCTCAATGAAGGTGAAATCCTTTTGAGAGAAAAGATTCCAACGGATATCTGAATGAGAGAGTGACATTAGTCTTTGAGACCACTTCAATCTTTGTTCGTTCTTCAAAACTGATGGAGGAAGGTGCGAAATAAACCACCTGGAAAGTAATGGTATACAACACATGAGAGTTCCTTGTCTTTTGGTAGTACGAGTGTGGAGAGAATGTAGAATATCTCTAAGTAAGGTAGGTACAGGATTGCGGGTAAGAAACAACTTGATGGCATTAACATCTATGAATTGATCCGAGTTAGGAAATAGAACCAAACCATAGATTAGCAAGGCCACAATGTCTTCAAATGCATGGAAACTCATAGCTTTGAGGAATTCTCGGGCTTTCTTCACTAGGAACTTGGCAAGTAAACCCTTAACTCCACTTCTTGTTTCCCAATTGGCTTCAATGTCTGAGCGCTTTAGATGTAATGCTGATGCAATGTCCTCGTACCTAGGAACCTTTTCTAAACCGGTGAATGGAATTTGATCAAGAATAGGTATCCCAAGTAGCTTAGAGAACTCTTCCAAGGTAGGAACTAATCGATAACTGGAATGTAAAGCAATGGTGTTTCGATCAAAGAACCGAATAGGACATGCATCATATCTTCTTCAAAACCGAGATAACCAAGTCAAGCGATAACCATGTCTTTGATGAACCGAGCATGGTCGGAATCTCTCAAACCAATTCTTTGAGTCGAGAAGGTATACCCATGAAGTTAATTCGATAGTCTTTCTAGAAGCCATAATTCCTACAAAACAGCAAAGATAAACCCTAGGTCCTTGAAATAGTTAGAAATGATATGCAATGCGAATGATGTCATGATGTCATGTTTAACACACACAAACAATTCACACAATGAGCCTAGGTTTAAGGCTTGCAAGAGGTATAGGTGATTACCCTACCAAAAGTTTGAGTTGGTTCATCCTGTCCTATAATAGTAACCGGGTTCTAGGAATCTCATATCCTTCATCTTTCTCGTAGGCGTTTATTTTAATACGACTACCAAGTGGTCGACCGAAAATATCCCAAAAGTCTGATCTTAATGAGCGTAGCATCGAGTATCAACCAACCTTAGTCTGCACCAAAGCCGGCCATCTCACTACCTTCTAATGGCCAAGATGGGTCAATTAACGTTCTAAAAGTTTAATTAGTGCTTGATGACACCACGCAGAAGCCAAATACTATCCTCAACTTGGGAATGAAGAGTATCAGGACATCCAAAGTGTCACACTAACGTAGCCATCATGTTGACCGTTTTGATATACGTCTAACGGTCGCGATGATTTATTGCTACTTACATAAAAGGAAACCCGGATCCGGGTGTAGGATCCCCCACAAATGTAATACCCAAGCAACCCTTAAAGATAAAGCAAGCAAATCAAACAGAAAATAGTAAAGATGATCTAGAAATCCTTAAGGCATTCTCTCTTTAGAGTGTCTCCCCGGCAGAGTCGCCAGTTCTGTAACACGGTGAACTGACTTTGAGTGTTTTGTATCGCAAATGTGCGGATAGCAAGGGTCGCCACCGACTTTTCTTTTATCCAATTAAGGGAAGGTAAAAAGTACAGAAAAAGACCTTCGTTAGATTTTGAGTAAGGGAGAAGGTTATGAAAAGGGAAGGTATTAGCACCCCTTTTCATCCGTAGTTATCTACGGGCTCTTAGTTGCTCTTAGATCATCTTTTTTAAAAGTGCTTTCTGTGTGTTTGACAAAAATGTTTTGAAAAGGCATTTCGCTTTGACTATGTAATGATTCATGTAGGAATGTATACAAAGTGTTCGGAAATGTTTTGTTTTGAAAAGTGTTTGAACTTTGACAAAAGTGTGAGGTGTGAAAAGTATTTGATTTGAGCAAGCAACTAAAAGTCTTATTACCTACTCAGAATTGGTCGTTTTCGTGTATCATTTTACGTTCCTTTAGAATAGTGCTATCCGTACCATTAGTTGGTAGGTAACCCTATTCGTTGGATGTAAGCGGGACATTCGAAGGGACATCGTATGGTCATAGAAAGCAACCTGTAGGAAGTATCCTAGCACATTCGAAAGGACTATCATCAATTTTCGTAGGCGACAATCGAGGGTCAAGATCATGTATTCGGAGGCGACATCGTGGGTCTTATGATCTTTGTATCGAAGGGACTATGATGATTTATTTTGAAGGCAACGGGTGCTAGAATACCTCTACGTTCGAGGGACTTGACCATTTGTTATTCGTAAAGGCAACGAGAGAGAATTACCCTAAGGGGTGCATGTGTGAAAAGAGTGTGTTGATTTCTGATTCATGTTATCTTGAAAATTAGAGTGAGCTATGTTCAATTTTGTCTTGCCATACACGCCTACTTACTAACAGTTTATAGGGTGCGGAAATTAAAATGCGGGAATGTAAAGTGCGGAAAGATAAATCCTACGCTATTACATGGCTTTGGGGCAGATACATAATTTAAAAATGCGGAAAATAAAAGCCCTAATTAAACTATTACATCCCATGAGCAATTACATAATTGGAAAAAAGAAAACGATAAAAAGAAATCGTTCGAAACAAGATAACCTGGGAAAAGATGAAAAATCGGGAAATTCAAAGAAATCGAACAAGAGAAAAATGTTAGCAAAAATGATAATTTTTAAATGAGAAAAATATTTCATGCTGGAAATAACATTAATATGCTAAAATAATTTTTTGGGATTTTTTGGAGGTAATTTAATAATTAAAAACTAATTAAATGTGATTTAAATGATAAATTAACAATTAAATTAAATATGCATGCAAAAATAATATTTTTAATTTTAGAAATTAAATAAACATTTTCTAGAAATAATGCAAAAAGAAAAATATTTTTTGGTATTTTTTAATGCATGATAAAAATTGTTGAAATTAAATTAAAATGAATGAAAAATATTAAAAGAAAAGAAAATATGAAAATAGAAAATATGAAGTTTGTGAAAAGAAAAAGCAAAACCGGTCCTGGCATGGTTCGAACTGGGGACCCCTTGGAGCATCTTTGAACAGCTAGCGCCTTAACCACTAGGCCATTTGACATCTGGTGTTTGTAAAGCTGAAAACAATTGAATCTAAATGTAAACGCGTGCCAAGTTTGGGTGGATTCAACGCACAGTCAACGCGGTGGGGTCCAGGTATAACGTAAGAACCAATCGGAACCAGCCATTGCGCCACGCCATGGTCAAACGTTCAACGCCGGAGTCCCCGCCGGAGCTAGGGCTCCGGTCATCTTCTCCGGTAGCTTGTCAACCTGAAAATCCTGCAAAATGCATCATTTAAAGCAAAACAAGTGCCCAGATCGACTAATTCGACCCTTACGAACACGATGGTGAGGTCCTTTCGTTCTGAAACGTCCTAGATTTTGAGTTTCGAATCCTACAGCTCTTGGAACCCTAATAATGGCAGTATGAGTTTTACACGTGAAACTTCACATGTAACGCATCGATCATGATCTAATGAGTACCCTGAGTGTATACAATCAATCAAAAACAATTAGTAATGCATGAAACATGAGAATCGAAATTAAGAAAGTTTCAAACCGGTGAGAGCAAGATGGCTTGATCTGGGACGATTCAGCTTCGAGTAAGAGTATGGTTCGACTCCTGGGAACCTTAAGAACAAGATTGGATGGTTTGTTTGCCTTAAAACTTGCTGAAACTCAAAATTCAATTTTTTACAATTCTTGAAATATTTTGGCAAAGTGTGGGTTGTTGTAAGGGCTAGGGTTTCGTGTCCTTTGCTTGGCATATTGCTGGCTATTTATAGAGTGAATTAGGAGAGGAAAAAGAAGGAAAAAAGATTTGGTTTTGAATGTGCATTGAATAATTTTCAAATAAAATCAAATTTTGGAGAAAATTTGATTTTCTCTTTAATGTAAGAGCAAGCATGAAATTGGCATGTATCATGGGCTTCCTTGGACCTCAAGTTTAATATAAAATCACTCCTTTTGGAAAAATATCTTATTTTCATATTTTATATAATTTAATTTTGAATTAAATGGTTTTAAATCCAAAAATAAATTAATAAAATAGAAAATTGTCATGGCCAAGCATTAATGGGTCACAAATAACATCATGAACAAGTTTGGATCATAAGATTATAGGCCCATTTGGAAAATTTTGCATTTTGACCAATATCTCCTTTTGTGCAATTGTCCAAAAATGCCCAACTTCTTAATAGTGTATCTTGCTCAATTTTCCACATTTTTGAGTGTTATTGGACTTTTTGGAAAGCTATAAGAGTCCTCTAACCAACCTCTTTGGTTTCATCTCAATTGGAGTTTCCATGCTCAATATATCTTCAAAACAAGATGTTGACTTTTTGTTGACTTTGAAAAGGACCTGTAATGTTTTGATCCATACCTTCCAAATGAAGCATTTTTTGAACATTCTTGTGAGACATGAAGTTGTATAGAATTGAATTTCCTTCAAAACAAGAAGTGGTGGAAAAATTTCTGAGAAAGTATGAAGAAGTTATGCTCAGTCAAAGTTTGGTTGACTTTTCCTCAAGAAACCCTAATTTAGAAAGCTTGACTTTTGAGCAAATCTTAAGTTTTCTTGATGAATCATGATCAACCCTTGATCAAATGATGAATGTAACTTCAAAATGAGGATGTTGACCAAAAATCATAAAGTTTGACTGTATGTTGACCACAGTTGACTTTTTGTCCAATACAACTGATTTGTAACCATCTGAGCAATTGTCTGAGGAAACTTGACTTCTGAGGCTTGAAACTTGACATGGAGAACCTTTAAAGCATATGAGGAGGCACGAAGACCATTGGAGATGTTGGAAGTCCATCTTGATCTGAGAAATACCAAACCCTAGTTTGGGTTGATTGTCTAGGAGAGGGTTTGTCTGATCAACCCTCGAAGAATCCTTGAGTATGGATGTATGAAATGTCTTGAGAAGATGGAGGGAAAATTTTGGGGTATGACACTACTGTGGCTACCTGTTGTCGGTGGTTGACATTTTTCCTTGGTTTCCCTCGGGATACCATTCCAACGTCATGCTCTTTCTTCTTCGGGAAACCAATTCCAACTCTCTTGGTTCCGCTTGAAGACCCCATTTCTTTGGTTAAGCCCGCTCGACTCTTCTTGTAGCCGCATCCCCATGCTTACCATTTCGTAAAATCCCTGTGAGCGCCACCATGCTCGTAGTAGAAAGGGCCAAGAGTGTTCAGAAGACCTTGGTCATTTTTTTCTTCTAACGTGGGTTAACTTGGGCAGCAATTTCCTCCAACGTTGGGCGTATTCTTTGAAAGTCTCCTTTTCCTTTTGATACATAGAACGAAGTTGATCTTGATATGGAGCCATGTCCAGATTGAATTTGTACTGTTGGACAAAGGCTTCACCTAGGTCATTGGATGTCTGGATGTTTGCCCTATTTAATCCCATGTACCACTTCAGTGCGGCGCCAGTGAGACTGTCTTGGAAATAGTGAATGAGCAATTGATGATTGTCATTATATGTAGACATCTTCCTAGCGTACATTGTAAGATGACTTTGCAGGCCGGAATTTCCTCTATATTTTTCAAATTCGGGGACTTTGAACTTAGCGGGTATCCTTACGCGAGGAACCAGACATAGATCGTGGGCATTCTTCCCAAACAAATCCTTTCTGCGGATTGTTTTGATCTGAAGCTGCATCTTATGGAATTGTTCCTGGAGATTTTCCATTTTGCCACGAGGATTCGTGTTATCTCCTGGGTTATGATAGACTCCTTTGTCCGCGGTAGCGTGAACTACAGAAGCTGAGTTTGTCATGATCGGTTGAGAAACCGACATAGTGACTTGAGGAATGGTTACTCTGTGCTTCGGAGTAAATGCTGAGTTCTGTAAAGTAGGAACCTCAATTGTGGTTGCCTGTACTTCAGAAGTGTGTTGACGAAATCCGATGCCGAAATTGAAAGGCATGCCCCATGGATAGCCTTCTGGCATACTGAAAAGTGGATTACTGACTGCAACAGCTGAAACTGGAGTAGTAGTGATCTCTGAAATCGTCGCTTGATTTTGATTGTTTAATGTTGATTGCTGATTTTGTGTAGCTGCCAAACAACTTACCAAAGAAGTGAATCTTTCCACCTCTTCCTGAAGTGTTGTCACTGTGCCACGAAGCTCAACATTTTCTTGTTCAAAATCTTCCATTGCTTTTCTCCTGTTTGCACGAGTATTGTATCTGCGAGCTGACTATGAACGTAGTCGAGAAACTCTAAGTCGCGACAGCTTGACGATTTCTCTAGAAAAAATTCCAAAAGATAAGACTCTAAATAAAAAACTCGAGATGCAAAGTATGATGCATGATTATGAATGCAAAGAGAAAAGAATTTCCAAAGAATTTACGCTAACAGAGAAATTTCTAGTAAACATTTGGATGGAAAACTCCTATTTTATTAATATTTGAAAGAAGATTACAACAATTTTTTTTGGAGCATAGCTCTTACAATGATAAATGATAAAAATAAAGCTAAATTAATTAAGCGTCTTCGTCTGATGAAGAACCAAAGGCTTGATGCAGCTTCAACTTCAGGATTTCTTTCCCATAGTAAGCTTTCAGTTTAGCTTTCACGGCTTTTAGCTTATTGATGACTTTTTTCCAATCGTCAGGAGCAGGATTGCTAGTTTTCATTTCTTCAAGCTTTCTTTTCCTCTCTTTGATGTATCTCTTAATCGCGTCATCTTTTCGACGAATCTTTTCATCTTTCTCCATGAGCCATTCATCTTGAAAGTAGAGCGTTTTTTCATGATCTTTGACCTGCTTCTTAAGCTTTACATTCTCAAGGTCAGTCTTAAGAAACTTGTCTTCCAAAGCTTCTTTTTCTAGCCTTATCTTAGCCAAAGCTCCTTGGTATTCTCACATAGTCTTGATGGGAATGATAGTCGATTTAGATACCACTGGGAACATGGGTTCTTCATAAGCATAAGGCATTCAGAATTCCTTCGCTCTTTTCTTTACCCAAGAAGTGTAGATTTCCATCACTACACAATTCTTTGCACCACCTTTTTCTTTCCTTTGAATGTGATGCCAAGCTCTTATCATTCTGGCTTTCAAACCTTGGGAATCTTCCCCTTCATAATAAAAGTAATTTTCTACTGTAAAACCAAGAGGTTTACTGGAATTTACGTACCCGAGTGGACGTCTTGCAAAAAATGGGTTGTAGTTAATTCCTCCTTTCGTACCAATGAGAGGTACGTTGGCAAAATCTCCACAGCTTTCAATGATTTCCATCTCATTGTTGGCCAAGGTATACCAATGGATATCATCATTAGTAAGAGACATGAGTCTTCAAGACCAATGTCAACCTTTTTTGTTTTCTCGGAAGATAGGAGACTTAGGCAAGTGTGACACAATCCATTTGAATAACAGAGGTACACAACACACGATAGTTCCATCTTCTTGTCGATTCCTATGATGAATGGAGAAATACGTGTCACCAAGCAAAGTGGGAATGGGATTTCCAATCAGAAAGATCCTTATGGCATTGATATCAACGAAACTTGGGACGTTGGGAAACAACACCAATCCATAGATGAGTAAAGCCAAAACAACTTTAAAGGCTACCATGCTACCGGCTTCAGAAAATTTAAAAGCCTTCTCCATTAGGAACTTTGAAGTTAGTCCTAAGAGTTTTCCTTTGGTAGTCAGGTTTTTGTCTATCTCAGATTTCCTTAAATGAGTCATCATTGTAATGACTGGTGTCTTAGGAATGGCTTCCAAACCATTGAAAGGCACCTTGTCAGACACTGAGATACCTAGGTTGTGTGCATATTCTTCCAAAGTAGGCATCAACTGATAATTAGGGAAAGTGAAACAACGATAGACTGGATCGTAAAACTGAATGAAAGTTTTGAGAAGTCCTTCATCAATGTTAGTGTTCGTGATGCTTAAAAAGTTCCATAGCTTTCAAACCGAGGGATCTTCTACCAAGGATGCTAACTCTTTTAACTTTCCTACATCGGGAATTCTAAAACTGTATTTCTTGGTATATCTTCTTTTAACGTCCATCCCTCTATCCTAAAACGTTTACAAAGAAAAATCTCTAAATTCTTTGGAAATGGGAAGAGAAATGAGAATTTGAAGTTTTTGAATGAATGCATGAATGCCACAAAGATACAAACATGGTTAGTGGTTATACACACGTTCAAGCGTTTGAAGTCACGAGCATGAGGCCAACGATAAGAACCAAACGTGGGTAAGTTCTAAGGGCTTATTCACCTGCAAAACATGTTCTACTGATAATACAGGTTCAACGCTTCTCTTTGAAATATTATCGAATTTGTTAAATACTTGAAGTCCAATAATATTTTTCAAGAAAAACTCACCTGATCGTAGTCTCGCATGACAACTAATCCAAGTTTACACCTGAATAGCTTCTCCACTACATCCTAAATGGCCAGGATGGGTTATGTGTTCTACAGCCACTCAGCTTCGTTAGTTCCCTTGAAAGCAAAATGTCTTCGTAAATACTTGCTAAACACAAATACTCCCAAGACAACCTCCACTGAGAGAGGGATTTCAAATTAACTTAATAAGTAATGAAACTTCTCACAAGTTAATAGGACTATACCCCCACCTAGATCTTAAAATGTTTCTTAAATCCGGGTTAGGATTTCTTTCCATCAGATGAAATCGCGAGAACAAAAACACACAATAAAGAAAAACAAACATATGCACATATGAAAGCTTAACCACTTTTTTTTCTTCTTTTGACAACAAAAAAAAGCTTGGTGCTCTTTAGCAGAGTCACAGTTTTCTTTGAAAATAAAAGTTTAGCGTTCTCCCCAGCAGAGTCACCATTTTTCTGTTTGCGTTAAAAAGTGATGAACGAGGGAATCGAATCGGAATTCGAATCTATGGCTAGAAACGACTTAATCTTTTGATTTGTTTATAAAGATGTCGCGAGCATCAAGCTTTATTATTTCCAAAACAAGAAAAATGAGATGAAAAAGGGGAAAGCTGCAATACCCTCAATAAATAATGATATGCGGCGTGACTAGTGTGAACTAGACGCAACGCATTGATCAAGGGGTTTGTTATATAAAGGGAAAAGATGTGGCACGCTATATATATATATATAGTTATCATATAGCCTTATTTATATATATGAATATTTTTGATATGTTTGTGTGTTTTAATTTGCTATTCTATTCTTGGGAAAATTTCTCCTTTGGATTTTAAGAAGGATAGGTTATGTAGGATCCTAGGTTTTGTTATTATTGTGCTCGCAAAGATCATTGGGATCTTCTGCATACATATCCCTTAATGGGAATCAGAGCATCTGTAGCTCGGATCTAAGGAAGCTATGGTTTTGTTTGGTTTGAGGGAGAAAGAAGTATGCTCGCCAAGGATGAGACCTTGTGCCTACGTATTCTCAAAGGGAGGTTGAGAAAGTCAGAGCAATCGTAGTTCCCACTTATGCTAGTGGAAGCAAAGGGTGCTATTAAGAGACAAATACAAATGTCATATTAATGAAAAATGTATCTAATCTATTTCATCACATACATTTTGAAGGGTTGATTGATTGAATCTTTCATCGTAAGTATTAGGTGTTTTGCTTGAGTGTACAAGCGTTACCACTTACGAGTTAAGAAAGATGTTTGAAAGATGATTGAATCTTTAATTGTAAGTATTGGTGTTTTGCTTGAGTGTACAAGCGTTACCACTTACAGCTAAAAGATGTTTTTGTTTGAAAAGAGTGTGATTTAAAAGAGTTTGATTGTATGTGATGTGATAGATGAGATACTTCTTCCATAGAGATGATAAATGTCTAGATCTCTAGGAGAAATTGATTATGGATTAGGGGGATGCTTTTAAGAAGCCCGTGGGTCCTTGTATTGTAAGCCCAAGAGAAGGAATTCCGAGGGTCATCGAGGGTCCTTGTATTGTAAGCCCAAGAGAAGGCATTCTGAGGGTCATCAAGGGTCCTCGTAAGAAGCTCAAGAGGAAGCTATAAGGTATGGATGGCTTTGGCTTTAAGAGTGGTTTCACCGGGAAACCATCCTCTTAGGATTCAAGAGTGATTTCATTGAGAAATCATACTCTCAGGGTTCTATCCTAGCGCGAGTGATTCTTTGTATTGGAAGCCCAATAGGAGCCTGTTAAGAGATTTCCAGTTCTCTTTCTTGTTTGATGCCCAAGAGAAGGCTAAACTCAACGAGGGAGTTCTTTTGAACGAAGCCCAAGAGGAGGTTAACTCATCAGGGGAGTTATCTTATATGAAGCCTAAGAGGAGGCTAAACTCAATAAATGAGTTTTCTTATACGAAGCCTAAGAGAAGGCTAACTCAAATAAATGATTTATCTTGTACAAAGCCCAAGAGGAGGCTAAAGGGGAACCTAGTTGTTAGGCTAGTTATTATGTTATAACTGAACAGTTATATAAACAAGTGTGTGATGTGTATTCACAGGAGTTTATGAAGGAAATATATAAACAAGTGTATAAAACAAGAAATTAAAGCAAGTGTAACTTGAATATATACAAAGGTTTGGGACTTACACCTTAAGGGAGGCCCATTGGTTTAAGATCAGTTTCACCGAGAATAATGCTTCTCTTAATACCAATGGAATCGGTGTACAACCAAGCGGATGAAAACAAACGAACAGAGTTTGTTTATGCTTGAATATTTACAAAGATGTTTGAATGTGTACAAGAAAATGAATATATACACGAAAGGGTGGTTATGTACAAAGAAATGAATATGTACATAGGAGGGTTGGGACTTACACCGTGAGGGAGGCCCGTGATCAATTAAGAAATTCAAGGAGAAACCTGGTTTGGTTTATCTTTAAATCTAATTGATCATGGAAAAAAGGTGTGTAAGTTTATTGAAAGGTTTTTGAAAAGGTTTTGAAAATGATTTTGAAAAGTGAAGGATATTCACAAGAAGTTTTGAAAAAGATTAGGTTTGAAAATTGGAAAGAAAACATTTTTGAAAAGTATTAAAAATACTTAAAATGTATCATTTTTAACCTAATAAAAATATAATCAAAAAGAAAATATTTTTGGATTTTTTTGACATAATCATAAAATAGGTATATTAAATGACAAGTATGCAAAAAATCATCTCAAAATGAGAAGTTTTGATTGGTTTTTGAAAATGTTGAAGTTTGTAAAAAAACTTGAGAAAATTTGTGATAAAAAAGAGTTTTGGTCCTAAGGAGGTTTGAACCTTGGACTTTTGGCTTAGAAGTGAAGAGTTTTTCCACTAATCCATATGCTTGACTTGTCATTTAATTACCTTGCTTTAAAGGAGTTTTGAAAAAATGATGTTTTGAAAAGGGTTCAAAAGTTGAGATGCTTCTGATGGGGTCAGAAGCTGGCTGCTTCTGAAGGAAAGGGGATTAGAAGCTGCCTGCTTCTGAAGGAGGTTAGAAGCATGTTGCTTCTGGAAGGCATTGGAAGCATGCTGCTTCTGGAAGTATTAGAAGCTGCCTGCTTCTGGAAGTGTGAGAAGCGTATTGCTTCTGGGAGAGTCAGAAGCGTGCTACTTCTGGGAGGAATAGAAGCATCAGAAATACTTCTGGAGGGTTGAACCTGAGAAGCGCTTCTGAAGAAGCAAGCATCAGAAGCTGGTGAGTTTTTTATTTTAAAAAAAGGTCCCAGGGGGATTCGAACCCTGGGCCTTGAGGTGAGGCAAATGACTAAGTGCGTATTGGCTTGCCACTGGGGTGGCTTTTACATCCACTATCTTAACTCTAACCATAAATATATATTATAATACATGAATTTGAATTTCTAGAAACTAGAAAACACGCGCAGCAACGTCTTCTTCAACCTCCAAATTCTGGTTCCATGGATTCTTCATTTCTCAGTGAAATCAAATGATCCAAACATCAAACTTGCTCGGATATTTACCAGGAATATGATTATGACAATTAATTCCATTTATTTTAAGCTTAGAACCATTAATTTTTGTATGAACACGAAGAACCCTAATTCTAAGTTTTGATTATGAAATCATGTATGATCATAATTTTAAGCAATTGATTGAGAGTTATTACTCAGTGATAGTGCAGAAAAAAATGGCCAAGCCCTTTTTGAACTGGAAGTTAAAAATCAAAGAGTTCAAAGTTCAAGTTTTATACCTCTTGAAACTGAAACCGGGTTCCTTGCTGGAGGGGTTCCAGAGGTGTTTTGATGATTGCTACAGCTTCAGTGATGTTTATGGGAGGTGTTGATGTGCTTACCTTGGTTTAAAATGGTATGGATTGTTCTGACCAAGTCCAGCTAGAGTCACTTGAAGTGAGCATCGAATTTGAAGATTTTGTGTTTACAGTGATGAAAAGATTATTTGGATTGCTTCTATATGATGTATAGAAGGTGTTTGAAGTGAAAGTTTGGAAGATGCACAAGTGGATTGAGAGTTTTTAAGTTATGGCTCAATATGTGCATACATGAAGTTTGGAAATGATTTCTGAGTTTTGCTAGTTTTTGGGCTAGCTTGAGGATTCTAACAACTTTCTAATGATGTTTAGAAAGTATTTGAAGCCTAAGATTGCTTAGAAATTGCAAAGCTTGAAACTTTCAAAATTCTCCTACTTAGAACTTTGAAACTTGAAAATCAAGAAAGAAAGAAGGAAAGCTTGGATTATGATTGCTTTGGGGTAGTTTTGAATGAAGAAATGACCTCTATTTAGAGGCCAAAAATTCTAAATGACAAGGCAAGGTTATAATTGAAAGAGCTTGCAAGTTGGCTTAAGAGGTAAGAAAGAATCTTTTGCATTTAATGCACATGGTTAACTTCTTTAACCATGGTTAAAATTTCCTCTTGATCCAATCCTTCTCTCAATCATTTCTAACTGATATTTATCATTTATAACCTATCTCTCAACGGTGACAAGGCTTCTAGAAGGAGAAGTTGCAAAATGACTTGTAATTTTGATGCATGATTTCAAAAATCCATGGCTTTGGAGCTCTATGTTTCAAAATCAAAACCCTAGCTATACAAAGTGTTTTTGCAAGTTCTTGGACATTTTAGAAAGCTTGTAACAAGACCTGCAACTTTCATGTTTTGATTTTTTCTTGAATCAAAATGGATCTACGTGAAAAATGGTCATGAAAGTAAGGAAAAACCATGTTTCTTAACACTTGAAAAATTTTCTAAGTGTTAGAAAAAATTCAAATCTTGACTTTTTGTTGACTTTTTCACATTTCTTGATTTTTTATGATCATGATGGATTATTTGAAATGATTTTATGATTGAAAAAACTTTAGTCTTGAAAAAGTTGACCAAAAGTCAAAGTTTGACTTTTTGTGTAGATAAATTTTCATCAGATGACTCAGAATTTGTCTGATAAAGAAACATGGATTTTGCAATGTTTTACACCAATAAATTAGGTCAATATGTTGCATTGAAGATGTTAAGATCAATCTTCAAGCAAATAGGTCATCCATTGAGCAGAAAGTCAATGATTCACTATCTTCGATCAAAACCCTAATTAGTCGATTCAAGGTAGATCATGAGAAAAAGTTGGGAATTTGAAGATCAAATGTTGATGATTGATTAAGATAGATCAATTGAGGTGAGTGGAAACTCAAACCCTAATTGATTATATATTGAACAGATGAAATTTTGATAAAACCCTAACTTTGACTTCAGGAGCACACGCATGATCTATCCTGTTCTGAAACTGTTAGTGATGCAATGATGCATATGTGAATAATGTAAGGTGGTATCTTAGGTCAAAAATTGGGGTATGACAATCATATCTTGAACAGATGAAATTTTGATAAAACCCTAAGTTTGACTCTAGGAGCACATGCACGATCTATCCTGTTCTGAAAATGTTAGTGATGCAATGATGCATATGTGAATGACATAAGGTGGTGTCTTAGGTCAAAAATTGAGGTATGACAGATGCCCTTATTTAAGTTTCTTTAACCTGAGATATGAAGATGAAAAATCTTCGTCTCGATAGGTGTAAAGAGACTTAAATATCAGAATACACAAATTTTGGACCTAACATACCAAAAAATACGAATGATGCAAAATGATTGCAGAAAGTTTACCCAGGAGGTATTAAAGAGTGACATGCTGGGAAAAAATTGTGAGGATGTCTCAATCTGTCTAAGAAAGGAGAATCCTGTTTGTTGGGAAACAAGCATATGTTTCACTGGGAAAATAGATTCACAAAGCAAGTGAATATCTGTTTCGCTTTGGGAAACGAGGAGATTACCTTCTGTCAGCCTTGTGACAACGCTCAAGGTAATTAAAGATGGCATTACCAATTATCAGACCAGTGATAGTTTATGGTAATGAGTTCTGAAGATATTACTGATTATCAACAAAGTGATAACTATAAAAGGGTAATTCTTTGAGAACTTTACTGAATATTCAGCCTTGTGAATAACAGACAATGATGGAAACAGATCTCAAATGAGTTTCTATCTTCACAGTTATAACCTTGCCAGGGATCTCTCTCTTTTTTTTTTTAGAAGATGCGGGCATTTTGATTGTAAAGATACAGGTTTTTCTTTAGACAGAAAGACAACTGCGGGGATTTCTTGAACTTTCACGATTGGACTCGTTCGTTAAGAAGAACAATTGTTTTATGATAAGATTCAAGATGAAAAGGAAATAAGCGGCTCGGATGATGAGGCTATTGCTTATTGTTTGCAGGTAGAGATTTTTTTTTGTGAAATCTAGACCTGAATTGGTTAGAGACGAGGTTCTATCTAGGAACGAACTGGAAAGAAATGGTCAATCAAGACTTTGTACTCAATGAGGAATGATCTCGATTGGGGGACTGGAGAAAAAGTGTATTTTCCTGCTTGGGGATAATCTACTGGAGAGATGACACACCTACACTTGTTTTTTGGGAAGAAATGCAACCTAAACAAGTGATATTAAAGAAAACATTGAGAAATGCAAAAATGCATTAATGATGCAATTATGTATGAATGAAGAATGTCATGAATGTCATATGCATGCTAACGATACTTGACAAGACAACAAAAAGTATTTGGGAAAAGGACTACGTCACAGTTCAAACAAATACTCAGCAGAATCTGCATTTTACTGGCAACCTTGTTGTGGATTCTTACTGGCAACAAAAAGTTAATGATGATGAATCTGAGTTGCATACTTTAAACTTTTCTAGAAAAGGCATTTTACTGGCAACCTTGTTGGGGATTCTTTTTCGGATAAGAATGTCGTCCTTTGATGATTTCTTTCGAGGAAAAGAAAACTTCTCAGCAGTTCTTTACTTTTCAGAGGTCGAAACACTCATGGAGAAAACTGTTGAAATTCTTTCCGTGTTCACAGTTCAAAGGAAAATTTCGCTTTTATTTTAAAAATTTGAAGTAAAAATTCATTTAAAACTTTTTTTTTTAGTTTCCACAAGTGATTTTCACAAGAAAAAGCGTTATTTTGCAAAATAGAATAAATCAAGAATTGCAAACAAATGGGCACAAGGCTAAAATTTTATTGATAGAATGGTAATCAGCCAAAGGCGTGATTCCATGGACTATTTACAAAAGTTGGAAATGGTAATTTATTAGGAAAAGGCTACATTGAAAGAAATAACTGCTATTATCCCTAACAACTTTGAATTCCAACTGTGCTTGTTGCTTTAGAAGATTTGATTGAAGATCCGTTGATGGAAGATTCTTCAGATTGACGAAGTACGGACTAATGCAGTTACTTTGTCATTTTGATCCTTAATTTTTGCCTAGATTGCCTTTTCAGGTTTTCAATCTACCAGGATAAATTTCTGTTTATTGTCTCTAATTTTTGCCTGGACCGCCTTTTCAGGTATTCAGTCCACCGAGACGCTCATTTTTGCCTAAGCATCCCTTTTCGGGTTTTCGAATTACCGAGCTGTTTTTTTGTCTTTTTAGACAAAGTATTTCTTGACTGCATCAGCATTTACAGGATGCAGAAGTTCATCACCATCCATGGTCGTGAGAGTCATAGCACCGCCAGAAAAGCTTCTTTTGACGATGTATGGGCCTTCGTAATTAGGAGTCCATTTGCCCCTAGAATCTGGTTGAAAAGACAAAATCTTTTTAAGCACGAGGTCGAACCTTTTTGTCGAAGACTTTCTTCATCCTTCTTCGATATAATTGCCCATGACACAGAGCGGTCAGACGCTTTTCTTCGATTAAGTTCATCTCGTCGTATCTACTTTGACACCATTCAGCCTCAGATAACTTAGCTTCCATGAGAACTCTCATTGATGGAATTTAAACTTCTATGGAGAGCACTGCTTCCATGCCGTATACTAAGGAAAAAGGGGTTGCCCCTGTCAAAGTACGTACTGAAGTACGATACCCATGTAAAGCAAATGTCAGCATTTCATGCCAGTCTTTATAATTGATGACCATTGTCTGTAAGGATCTTTGGTCGGTAAGGAGATGAGTTATGATGCTCAATCTTGAATTCCTCACACGGTTCTTTCATCATTTTGTTGTTCAAGTTCGATCCATTGTCTGTAATGATCTTACTTGGAACTCCATATCGGCAAATGAGGTTGTTCTTGATGAACCTCACAACCACTTATCTTGTAATGTTGGCATAAGATGCTGCTTCGACCCATTTGGTGAAGTAATCGATAGACACTAAAATGAAGCGATATTCGTTTGACGCTTTTGGTTCAATCATCCTAATCATGTCGAAGCCCCACATGGAGAAAGGCCACGGAGATGAGAGAATGTTGAGTAGAGTCGGTGGCACATGGATCTTATCTGCGTAGATCTGACACTTGTGACATCTCTTAACATGTTTACAACAATCAGATTTCATTGTTATCCAATAGTAATCTGCTCTTAAGATTTTTCTAGACATTGCATGCCCATTTGAATGGGTTCCAAAGGACCCTTCATGCACTTCGTGAATTAACATATCTGCTTCATGTCTAACCACGCATCTGAGCAAGACCATGTCGAAGTTTCTTTTGTATAGCACATCTCCATTCAGGAAGAATTTTCCAGAAAGCCTCCTTATAGTTTTCTTATCTTTGTGTGATGCCTCGAATGGGTACTCCTGAGTTTGAAGGAAGTGTTTGATGTCGTGGAACCACGGTTTATCATCGATGACTGCTTCAGTTGCAAACATATATGCAGGTCTTTCAAGGCGTCTGATGTTGATCTTAGGCATATCGTTCCAATGGTTGACTTTGAACATGAAAGATAGAGTGGCCAAGGCGTCTGCCATTCGATTCTGATCTCGAGGAATATGATGCAATTCAACTTTGTTGATGAAAGTCAACAAACGTCTTGCATAATCTCGGCATGGAATCAAACCAAGGTGATGAGTTTCATACTTGTCTTTGATTTGATTGATCACAAGATATGAATCTCCATATATGTCAAGGATCTTGATCCTTAAATCAATGGCTTCTTCGATACCCATGATACAAGCTTCGTATTCTGTGATGTTGTTGGTGAAATCAAATAGCAATCTTGCGGAAAACGGGATATGAGAACCCTCGGGAGTAATGATGACTGCCCCAATTCCATTTCCAAAAACGTTAACTGCTCCATCAAAAATTAAGCCTCATCTAGATTCTAGATCAGGATCTTCTTCAGGTAATGGTTCGTCACAATCTTTCATCTTTAAGTACATAACATCCGCGTCAGGGAAGTCATACTTGAGAGATTGGTATTCGTTGATTGGTTGATAAGCCAAGTGATCGGCGAGAATGCTTTCTTTGATGTCGTATTCAGATAATAACATCTTCCATCGTGCGATTCTCCCTGTTAAGGCAGGCTTTTCAAAGACATACTTGATTGGATCCATTTTGGAGATTAACCAAGTCGTGTGGTTGATCATGTACTGGCGGAGACGTTTCGAAGCCCACACCAAAGCACAACATGTTTTCTCGAGCATGGAGTAACGAGTTTCACAATCTGTGAACTTTTTACTTAAGTAGTATATGGCATGCTCTTTCTTACCGGTTTCATCTTGTTGTCCAAGCACGCAGCCCATGGAATGTTCTAACACGATAAGGTACATGATTAATGGTCTTCCTTCGATTGGAGGAATCAATATTGGAGGTTCTGACAGGTATTCCTTGATACCGTCAAACACTCTTTGGCAATCTTCTGTCCACACAACCTCTTAATTTTTGCGGAGAAGTTTGAATATTGGTTCATATATAGTAGTCATTTGAGAGATAAATCTGGAGATGTAATTCAACCGTCCAAGAAATCCTCTTACTTGCTTTTCTGTATGTGGCGTAGGCATTTCTTGAATAGCCTTTGCTTTGTCAGGGTCAACTTCAATACCTCTTTGACTGACAATGAAACCTAGGAGTATTCCAGATCTCACCCCAAAGGTGCATTTGTTAGGATTCAGACGAAGCTGATATTTCCTTAGTCGTTGAAACAACTTCAAGAGATATTCTATATGCTCTTCTTCAGTGTCAGACTTTGCTATCATGTCGTCCATGTAGACTTCAATCTCTTTGTGCATCATGTCATAAAAGAGAGTGGTCATTGCCCTTTGGTCAGTTGCGCCTGCATTCTTTAATCCAAACGGCATCCATGTAGACTTCAATCTCTTTGTGCATCATGTCATGAAAGAGAGTGGTCATTGCCCTTTGGTAAGTTGATTCTTTAATCCAAACGGCATTACTTTGTAGCAAAATGTGCCCCATGGCGTGATAAAAGGTGTCTTCTCCATGTCTTCGGGAACCATTTTGATTTGATTATAACCATAGAAACCGTCCATGAAGGAAAAGACGTTGAACTTAGCAGTGCTATCCACCAGCATGTCGATATGCGGTAGTGGGAAATCGTCCTTTGGACTAGCTTTGTTTAAGTCCCGGTAGTCAACACACATTCTGACTGTTAGTGTTTTAAGTTGGCATCAATTTTGGTAAAACTAGGCTTAAGCAATGTCATGATAGATGTCATGACATTCAGAGATTGAAGATAAATCCTACCTGCTAAGGATGTTAGAAGAACTGTAATCGGAAGCTAAAGTCGGTTGGAAATTCAGAGAAAATAACCGATATCATAATGTATGTTATGACATTCAGGTGACATTCTGCTCGCAATCTATTTTTTCCCGAGATTTTTCGTGAAGTTTGTTGAGCTGCTAAATATTGTTTTTCCGTTATTAGAAAGCATGCTCACGTGGCTGCTAGGTTAATCTTAATTAAACCTAAATTGGTTGTTGAAAAGACCATGTTTTTAGGATTAAATTATGAACCCTAGCTATCTTTATGGAAGCCCAAGACGAAGTTTCAGGATCGCTTCTATAAAAGGAATTCAACCTTACAATTGTGGCGCCTTTGGAATGTATTGAAGAGATAGATTGTTATTTGTGTACGTTAGGATTAGTAACAGTTGGTATTTGTAATTTAGTTTTCTGTGAGCCAAGAAACTATCAATTGATAAGTGCATTAGACTAGGATTTGTTTGTAAGGGTAGTTTATCACCAAAGCTTTAAAGCACGAGTGTTTGTCTCTTGATTGAAAGCTTTGCGAGATCAAGATAGTTTATTGAAGTGTGTCTTCACAATCAATTAGTCAATAGGTTGATATCACCGCTGTGATTGAGGGGAGTGAGTAGGTACTCGATCTAAGTAGGACTTAGGTTGAAGTTGCATTGGGTAGGTTTTATGAAGGAGATAAACGGTGGTTTATTCCTCGAATTAATTCTACTAATAGTGAATTTCTCCATGGCTTGGTAGCCCCTGCATGTAGGTGTAGTTAGACCATCGAACCGGTAAACAACTTATTGTGTTCTTTATCGTTATTTATATTTACCGTAAACTGTTAACAGAGTGTCGATAGTGTGTCATAACATTCTCTCGGATCACGATCCCGCCAGAATTTCAATTGGCATCGTGAGGTGCACCCCGCCTTATTTCGGGTGAGATCTAGGATAATAGTTTATGGCGAATGGATAAAGAAGGAGGATTTGGAGGAAGACCACCTATTCGGATGGGTCTAATTATGATTACCGGAAGCCTCGTGATGGTTGCCTTCTTAAGATCGGACATTAAAGCTTGGAGAGCTGCTGACAAAGGATGGAAACATCCCACCAAGCTTGAGAAAGATGGGACTAATGTCTTGAAACCTGAGGAGGAATGGAGCAAAGAGGAAGAAGAGCTAGCTCTAGGGAACTCTAAAGCATTGAATGCTATGTTCAATGGTATTGACAGGAACATCTTCAGACTGGTCCATCAATGTGAGTTGGCCAAGGATGTTTGGGACACTCTCAGAACTACTCATGAGGGGACATCCAAGGTGAAGATGTCAAGACTTTAGATGCTCACTACCAAATTTGAGAATTTGAAGATGAAGGAAGATGAGACTATTCATGAATTTCACATGAATATTTTGGAAATTGCCAATGCCTCAGGAGCACTTGGTGAAAAGATGTCAGAAGAAAAGCTTGTGAGAAAGATTCTCAGATCCTTGCCTAAAAGGTTTGCAATGAAAGTGACTGCAATAGAATAGAGGAGGCTCAGGACATCAGCACCTTGAAGGTTGAAGAACTTATAGGATCTCTTATGACTTTTGAGATGGGAATCAGTGAAACTGTTGACAAAAAGAACAAAAGCATAGCACTTGTATCTAACATCAAGAAGGATGCAATGTGGAAGATGAAGAGAAGATATCCGCTATAGGTATGCTTGGAAGACAGCAACAAACTCATCAGAGGATTGATCCAAAGTCAAGGTCAAATGTCAAGGACATTGCATCGACATCGCGAGATCTTATGACTCCAGCAGAAGATCCAAGTCGAGGAAAAAGGAAGTCAAGGCAGAAATCCAATGTCATGAATGTGAAGGATTTGGACATATTAGAGATGAATGTCCCACCTTTCTAAAGAAACAAAAGAAAGGAATGGTCGTCACTTGGTCCGATGGTGATTCGTGAAGTGAATCTGAGGAAGAAGGTGCCAAACTTGTCACCGCTTCTCCGAGTGTACAATTCGATATGGATTCTAGTGATGAGGAAGTGACATTTGAAGAGCTTTCAAACCTACAGAAGTCGTATAAAAAATGGTGAAGTATGTCAGAAATGAGGAGCAAAAACCGATTGAGATGTTGGAAGTCGAGAATGTGAAGTCGAGGTCGAGAAAAGGAGAACACACCACTATAAATCACCTAAATAGTGATATTGTAATGTTGAACTCAAACTTGATCGATGTTCAAATCACAAATGTTGACATCCAATCGATAAGTTGGAAGAAATTCTTCGCCTTGACAAAATGGAAATAAGCGTGGTCTAGGATATGTGGTCGAAAAGGAACTCGTTAGTGACAAGAAAAGAAGAGGCATGGGAAACCAAAGCCGAGCAAATGTCACAACAGTAAAACAGAAATGTTCCCTGCTCAGTGGCATGTAGATGCAAAGGAATTTGTCGATAACAGAAGAAGACTGCATAATAGGCCAATGTCAAAGCAGATGTCACAACATGGGGTCAACATCGTGATCGAGAAACATGAATAAGAAGTTTCAAAGATGGAGATGTCACCATTGTGGAAGGTTTGGACACATAAAACCCTTCTGCTATGGGTTACATGGGTACCCTAATCAGACTCCCTATGTTAAGCCTAAGAACATCAAAGTACCCTACACTCAAAAGTGGAAGAAGAGGACTACAACATTGATAGCACACACCTCTCTTAGAGTGTCTGCCAAGGAAGATTGGTACTTTGACAAAGGTGTTCCAAGCATATGACTGGTATAAAAACCCATCAATAATGTCAAACCTCACTCTACCAAATTTTGTTACTTTGGGGATGGAGCTAAAGGAGAAATAAAAGGTGTTGGAAACTTGACCGCCTCGAGTTCCAAATCTAAATGGAGTTTCATGGTAAAAGGCTTGACTGCTAACCTCATAAGCATAAGTCAGCTATGTGATATGGGATTTAAAGTCAACTTCACCAGGTCTGAATGTCTTGTAATCAATAATAAACAAGAAGTAGTTATGAGAGGAGTCAGATCAAAGGACAACTGCTACATGTGGGAATCTGAGAACACCAACCTCTTCTCGGTGCTCTATGCACAAGGATGAAAAGGAGGTAAAGCTATGGCATCAAAACTTGGACATCCGATCTCGAGGAATGAAAAGATCATCACTATGGAGGCTGTCAGAGGGATACCAAAACTCCATATTGATGAAGGAAGAGTTTGTGGTGAATGTCAGGTTGAAAGCCTTGGTGGAAAAAGATATGCCTATGTTGTTGTGGATGACTTCTCCAAATTTACCTGGATAAACTTCATCAAGGAAAAATCTGATGTGTTTGATGTCTTTAAGGAGTTATGCAAAAGACTTCAAAGAGAGAAGGAAAGTTGTATTGTCGTAATAAGAAGTGATCATGGAAAGGAGTTTGAGAACAGCAAATTTGATGAATTCGCCTCCTGAGGGAATTAATCATGAGTTTTCTCCTATAACACCTCAACAAAATGGGTGGTGGAAAGAAAGAATAGGACTATACAGAATCAGAGCAATGATTCATGCTAAGAAACTTCCTATTCATTTTTCAAGCTATGAATACACTTGCTATGTTCACAACAGGTCACCCTAAGAAAGGATCTTCCTCCACCCCGTATGAACTATGGAAGGAAGAAACCAATTGTGAAATATTTCCATGTATTTGGCAAAGAAATGCTATTTTCGGCTGATCGTGATCAAAGGAGAAAATGGATTCTAAGAGTGATGAAGGCATTTTTCCGGGATACTCCACTAACAAAAGAAAGCATATAGGTATTCAACTCCAGAACCCAGGTTATGATGGACTCTATTAATGTCATTGTTGATGATCATCATCAGGAACACAATGTCCCATATGATGTTGAGACATGGCTTGAGACATCACCTCAAGTACCTGATAAGGAAGATGTACCTGATCCTTCTCCTCCAAAATCTGAACCAGAGGAAGTCAACAAAGATCCTTCCATCAGAATTCAGAAAGATCATCCAAAGGATCTCATCATTGGGGACCCAACCAAAGGTGTCGTTACAAGATCCAGAGAAACTGTCTCAAACTCTTGCTTTGTATCAAAGATAGAGCCAAAAAATGTCAAAGAAGCTCTAAGTGATGAATTTCGATTGAGCAATGCAAGATGAATTGAACCAATTCAAGCAACATGAAGTATGGGAATTAGTTCCTAGACCGTAGGAACAAACATCATTGACACAAAATGGATCTATAAGAACAAGTCCGATGCGTATGGACCGCACCGTAAATAAAGCTAGACTTGTTGCTCGTGGTTACACTCAAAGTCGAGGGATTGACTTTGATGAGACTTTGCACCAGTGGCTAGACTGAATCAATCAGCTTCTTCTAGGGTTGCTTGCATTCAAATTCAAACTATTTCGATGGATGTGAAAAGTGCCTTCCTAAATGGCTACTTAAATGAGGAAGTATATGTAGAACAACCTAAAGGATTTGTGGATCCAAGTTTCCCGATCATGTCTACAAATTAAGGAAAGCCCTATATGGACTAAAGCAAGCCCTAGGGCCTCGGTATGAAAGGCTAACCAAGTTCCTTACGCACAAAGGCTACGTAAAAGGAGGCTTGGATAAAACTCTTTGTCAAGAATGAAGGAGGAAAGATAATGGTGGCTCAAATTTATGGATGACATAGTATTTGGTGGAATGTCGATTCAATGGTAAAACACTTTGCCAATCAAATGCAAGTCGAGTTTGAAATGAGTCTTATGGGAGAGTTGACCTCTTTCTTGGACCGCAAGTCACACAGATGGAAGACTCAACATTCCTTTCACAAAGCAAATATGCAAGGAATATTGTCAAAAGTTTGGAATGGAGAATGCCATAAAAGGACTCGCCCCACGCATTTGAAGTTGTCCAAGGACACAAGTGGTGAAAAGGTTGATCAAAGTTTATATAGAAGCATGATAGGGTTATATACCTAATGTACCACAGACCGACATTGCATTTGCGTTGAGTATGTGCAAGATACCAAGTCGAACCTAAAGTAAGTCACATTAACCGTGAAAAGAATCTCAAGTATGTGAGTGGAACTTGCAACTATGGTATCCTGTATTCCCATGGATGTGAACCAATTTTGTCCGGTTATTGTGATGTCGATCCGGTAGTGCTAATGATGTAAAAGTACTCGAGGATGCTTCTTCTCGGGAAACAATCTTGTTTCTTGGTTCAAGAAGCAAAATCAGGTCCTTGTCCATCAAGTCGAATACATAGCAATGGTTAGCGCTGTTCTCAAATGGTCCGGATGAAATGATGTTTTCGAGTACAATGTCACACAGGATGTCATGACATTGTACTGTGACAATCTGAGTGCTATTAATATATCAAAAGAATCCTATACAACACAGTAGGACTAAGCATATAGACATTAGACATCACTTCATCAGAGACCTTGTGGAGGAGAAAGTGATTAAATTGATCATGTAGTCACAGTAACTTCAACTCGACATTTTTACCAAGGCTCTTGATGCTAGTCAATTTGAAAATTTAAGGAGCAAACTGGGTATTTGTCAGTATGAGGAATTGTAGCAATTAAGATTTCTTCCAAGAAAGGGAAAAGACCATTTATTAATTATAAGTGGGTTATTTGATTATTTCCCTCCTATTTTTATAAGGTTCAAGAATGTGAAAAGACTCCTCCATATAATAGCTTTTCATTTGAAAGTATCATATCTCTCCATCCAAAAGATACTCTCAACCGCTCGCATTCTTGGTCTCGATTCTCAACTTTTCTCAAGAAACATGTCTTCCTCATCCTCTTCATCCCAAGACTCTGACTGTTCATCTCCCACCATGGCTGAGATTAGGACAATCGCTGCAGCCATGAATGTTGAACTGGAAGGTCTCTCCTCGGCTCAATGGAAACCGACTCGTAATCAATGCACGGAATATCCAAAGATCATCGCCCAACCGTAATATTTCTAGCTCATCCTCATCTGCTCTCTAGATAAGAAATAGGGAAGGTACATGTATGTAGAAGAAGCTTATTGCTAGGATAGTCACCAGAATCCTAGATGAAAATCACATTGTTCCTGGAGTTTCTGTCCCCCTTAACCAAGAAATGGCTAGCCCTAGTTCAGCAGCTGATCAAGATGTCACAAAGAATGTTATGACATCTGAAGATCATGTCCAGAAAACTCCCGTGGTTTCGCGCAATACTACCCAAGCACCCCCGTCAAAGCAAAGGGTGGTATCTCTGGCTCTCAAGTAGAGAAGATGACCAAGGCTGGCACTGTCTCTAAGAAGTATAGAGTTAAATCTGTAGGTAACACAAAACCCAAGAGGACACAAATTACCAAGAAGAGAAAGGCTCCTGAACCTGCAAAGTCTGATCAAGGTTTTGGCTTCAAGATTCAGGCTGAAGAGGTAGCTAGTAAAGTTGCTAATGGTGTTGCTCACAATGATGATGATCACAATGCTTCTTCAAAGAAGGAGAGCAACTGATCTGTTGCTGTGATGGTCCTTGTTCTTGTTGATTTTGTCCTGTTTTGTTCTTGTTTCTTGTTCCTGTATTTTCCCAATCTTTGTTTTGGATGATTGTAATTGCCTTCATTTGACTGCTTTGTAATGCCTTAACAGAAATGTACCCCTAAACAATGCTGGTACTTAATTATATGTTGTTTTTTTGGGGAAATTGTATTGTTTCCTTTGGCCCTTTATGGCTAAAAAAGGGGAGAAGAATCTGTGTGTGGGAAACTATGAGCAACCTGTGACAAAGTACGGGACTTTGGGGAATTGTATGGCTGTTTAAATTTTGTATGTGGGCAATTGTGGGAATTGTGGGATTTGTATGGGTAGAATTTATCTTATCTCTAGGTTCTAGTTTATTTAAGCTTAGAACTAGTTTGTCTCTCGCGCATATGTACTGATAGTTAAGTAGTTTTAGCCAAAATGTGCCAAAGAGGGAGTTTGTTAGTGTTTTAAGTTGGCATCAATTTTGGTAAAACTAGGTTTTAGCAATGTCATGATAGATGTCATGACATTCAGAGATTGAAGATAAATCCTACCGCTAAGGATGTTAGAAGACACTCGTAACTGAAGCTAAAGTTGTGTTGGAAATTTCATAGAAAATACCGATGTCATAATGTATGTTATGACATTCAAAGGTGACATTCTGCTCGCAACTGCTTTTTCCCGAGATTTTCGTAGTTTGTTGAGCTGCTAAATATTGTTTTTCCGTTATTAGAAAGCATGCTCACGTGGTTGCTAGGTTAATCTTAATTAAACCTAAATTGGTTGTTGAAAAGACCATGTTTTTAGGATTAAATTATGAACCCTAGCTATCTTTATGGAAGCCCAAGACCAAGTTTCGTGATCGCTTCTATAAAAGGAATTCAACCCTTACAACCGTGTCGCCCTTGGAATGTATTGAAGAGATAGCAGCTTGTTATTTGTGTACTCGTTAGGATTAGTAACTGGTATTTGTAATTTAGTTTCTTCTTGTGAGCCAAGCAACTATCAATTGATAAGTGCATTGGACTAGGATTTGTTTGTAAGGGTAGTTTATCACCAAAGCTTTAAAGCACGAGTGTTTGTCTCTTGATTGAAAGCTTTGAAGCAAGATCAAGATAGTTTATTGAAGTGTGTCTTCACAATTCAATTAGTCAATAGGTTGATATCACCTGTGATTGAGGGGAGTGAGTAGGTACTGCATCTAAGTAGGACTTAGTTGAAGTTGCAGGGTAGGTTTTAAGTGAAGGAGATAAACTGGTGGTTTATTCCCGAATTAATTCTACTAATAGTGAATTTCCTTGGCTTGGTAGCCCCTGATGTAGGTGTAGTTAGACACCGAACGGTAAACAACTTATTGTGTTCTTTATCGTTATTTATATTTACCGTAAACTGTTAACAGAGTGTCGATAGTGTGTCATAACATTCTCTCGTGATATCACGTATCTGCCCAGAATGTCACCGACCTTTCCATATTTCTTTGGGACAGGTACTATATTGCTAACCATTGAGGATATTCGAGGTGACGAGGAAACCGTGATCGAGTTGCTTTTGAACCTCCTTTTTATTTTGTCGGCCATATTTGGGTGAATCCTTCTCGCCTTTTGTTTAATCAAGTGACATTCGTTTTAATGGCAAGTGATGCTCTCACGATGTTGGTATCCAACCCGGCATTTCTCGGTAGGACTAAGCAAACACATCGACATATTCTTTGAGAAGATTTATCATTTGCTTTGACATCGTTGTTTAGTGAGCTCCAATGCTCACTTCTTTTATGTTTTCTCAAAATCTAAGTTGATTGTTTCCAAAGGCTCTTTGTGAGGCTGAATGATTCTTTCCTCGTGCTTAAGTAGTCGGGAAATCTCATCCGGGATCTCTTCTTCATCCTCTTATTCGGCGTCGAACACAGGGAATTCAAAGTCGAGAGAGGTCGAGAGTTATCATGCTCAATGGATTTGTTCATTGTTAATCTGCATGTTCGATTTATGTTTGATTTTTTTAGAAAATGTTAATGCAAAAGTGTGTGCAAATTATTGTTTTTCGAATATGTTTGTTTTTATTGGGTTTTTTAGGATTACCATTTTCAGAAAAAGGGTAAGAAACGAAAAACAAACACAAAATGTGGGAATCAAAATAACGTTTTATTTATGATTCATATATGAAAAAGAGCCCTAAATACAAACTCATTTGTCTTGGGCAAGACAAAGAGAAAATTATTTGAAAGTTAACCCTATAAAACATCTCTCTGCCTTGGGCGGGGCGAGAGTTTAAAACAAAAGCGAGATAAACTACTTAGGACGATGAACAACAGTCTGAACCTCAACGACTTTCCAATAGTGACGAACTCCTTGGAAGACTATGTATTTTGGTAGTTTTCCCTTTGAATCATATTTTGTGATGACAATGATCGTTGGTCGAACAGGTTTTGAAGGCCCTGGTCGGTTGACCTTTCTTTGTACCGAGGAGATCTTCTTTGCTTGATTGTGTCGAGGAGTATAGAATGCGATATGCGCAAGTGGCATGTATTCTCGATTCTCGGATGTACTTCCCAATCCTCCGGTGAAGAGACTCATTATCGAGACACTTTCCAAATCGCTTTTAATTGTCTTCTCGATCATCTCCAAAATTATGCTAACTGGGGTTAATCAAAATCGTTCAACAACCTCGCACCAAGGATGTGTTCAAGACAATTAAAAGAGTTCCATAGCGCTCAACTGAGGGATCTTCTACCAAGGATGCCAACTTTAACTTTCCTACATCGAATTCTAAAACCGTGTCTTGGTATATCTTCTTCTAACGCCCATCCCTCTAACCTAAAATGTTTACAAAGAAAATCTCTAAATTTTTGAAATGGGAAGAGAAATGAGTATTTGAAGTTTTTTTGAATGAATGCATGAATGCCACAAAGATACAAACATGGTTAGTGGTTATACACACGTTCAAGCGATTAAAGTCACGAGCATGAGGCCAATGATAAGAACCAAACGTGGGTAAGTTCTAAGGGCTTATTCACCTGCAAAACATGTTCTACTGATAATACAGGTTCAACGCTTCTCTTTGAAATATTATCGGATTTGTTAAATACTTGAAGTCCAATAATATTTTTCAAGAAAAACTCGCCTAATCGTAGTCTCGCATGACAACTAATCCAAGTTTACACCTGAATAGCTTATGCACTACACCCTAAATGTCAAGGATGGGTTATATGTTCTAAAGCCACTCAACTTCATTAGTTCCCTTGAAAGCAAAATGTCTTCGCAAATACTTGCTAAACACAAATACTCCCAAGACAACCTCCACTGAGATAGGGATATCAAATTAACTTCGTAAGTAATGAGACTTCTCACAAGTTAATAGGACTATACTCCCACCTAGATCTTAAAATGTTTCTTAAATCTGGGTTAGGATTTCTTTCCATTAGATGAAATCACGAGAACTAAAACACACAATAAAGAAAAACAAACATATGCATAGATGAAAGCTTAACCCCTTTATTTCTTTTTTTGAAAAGAAAGAAAAGCTTGGTGCTCTTAGGCAGAGTCACAGTTTTCTTTGAAAATAAAAGTTTAGCGCTTCCCACAATAGAAGTCGCCATTTTTTCTGTCATGTAAAAGTGACGAACGAGGGAATCGAATCGGAATTCGAATCTCTGGCTCAAAAACGATTTAATCTTTTGATTTGTTTTTAAAAAGATGCTGCGAGCATCAAGCTTTATTATTTCCAAAACATTGGGGAAAGCTGCAATACCCTAAATAAATAAAGATATGCGGTGCGACTAGCGTGAACTAGACGCAACACATTGGGGAGAGATCTGAGTAAGGGGGTTTGTTATATAAAGGGAAAGATGTGGCACCCTATATATATAGAGTTATCTATAGCCTTATTTATATATATATGAATATTTTTGATATGTTTGTGTGTTTTAATTTGCTATTCTATTCTTGGGAGAGTTTCTCCTTTGGGTTTTAAGAAAGGTAAGTTAGGTGGGGTCCTAGGTTTTGTTATTATTGTGCTCGCAAAGATCATTGGGATCTTCTGCATACATATCCCCTAGTGGGAATCAGAGCATCTGTAGCTCGAATCTAAGGGAGCAATTGTTTTGTTTGGCTTTAAGAGTGGTTTCACCGGGAAACCATCCTCTTAGGATTCAAGAGTGATTTCACCGAGAAATCATACTCTTAGGGTCCTATCCTAGCGCGAGTGATTCTTTGTATTGGAAGCCCAATAGGAGGTTGTTAAGATATTTCCAGGTCTCTTTCTTGTTTGATGCCCAAGAGAAGGCTAAACTCAACGAGGGAGTTCTTTTGAACGAAGCCTAAGAGGAGGCTAACGCAGCAGGGGAGTTGTCTTACATGAAGCCTAAGCGGAGGCTAAACTCAACGGGTGAGTTGTCTTATACGAAGCCTAAGAGGAGGCTAACTCAATAAATGAGTTATCTTATACAAAGCCTAAGAGGTGGGAAATATATAAACAAGTGTATAAACAAGCAATTAAAAACAAAGTGTATGCTTGAATATTAATAACATGACACGAAATGTGTACAAGGAAATAATATGTACATTAGGAGTATGTTGGGACTTACAAATGAGGGAGGCCCATGATCAATTTGAAAGAAATTCGAGGAAAACCCGGTTTAGTTTATCTTCAAATCGAATCGATCATGGAAAAGCTATGTAAGTTTATTGAAAGGTTTTTGAAAAGGTTTTGAAAATGATTTTGAAAAGTGAAGGATATTCACAAGAAGTTTTGAAAAGATTAGGTTTGAAAATTGAAAGAAAACATTTTTGAAAAGCATTAAAATACTTAAAACGCCTCATTTTATTAACCTAATTAAAATATAATCAAAAGAAAATATTTTTGGATTTTTTGACATAATCATAAAATAGGTATATTAAATGACAAGTGTGCAAAAATCATCTCAAATGAGAAGTTTGGATTGGTTTTTGAAAATGTTGAAGTTTGTTAAAAATTTGAAAATTAGTGATAAAAGAGTTTTGATCCTAAGGAGGTTTGAAACTGTGACTTTTGGCTTAGAAGTGAAGAGTATTTCCACCGAGCCATGTGCTTGACTTGTCATTTAATCACCTTGTTTTAAAGAAGTTTTGAAAATATTTGAAAATGAAGTAAAATGAAGTTTTGAAAAAGGGTCAAGTCGGAGTTCGGGGCAATGATTTCTCAAGGAGTCGGTCGGAGTTCAATGGGTAGAAGCTTGATGCTTCTAAAGGAGTTAGAAGCTTGCTTCTTCTGAAAGAGTTAGAAGCTTGCTGCTTCTGAAAGAGTCAGAAGCTTGTTGCTTCTAAAAGAGTTAGAAGTTACTTGAAGGAGTTAAGTCTTCGTTTAAAAGAGTTAGAAGCTTGATGCTTCTGAAAGGGTGAGCATCAGAAGTGCTTCTGAAGGAGTGAGCGTCAGAAGTGCTTCTGAAGGAGTGAGCATCAGAAGCTGGTGCTTCTGAAGGATGAGCCTTTTATTAAAAAAAAGGTCCCAGGGGGATTCGAACCCTGGGCCTTGAGGTGAAGGAGAGGATTAAGAGCGTGCTGGCAACCACTGGGGTGGTAATACATCCGTTCATTTAATCACATCCAAGTAAATATATTATAATTCAAGTTTTGAATTTTGAATTTCCCACTTCATCTTCTTCGTGGAACAAACGTCCATGGCTCAAACTAAACTTTCTTCTTCATCAATTTGAGAAATTCAAAATACCAAATTGTCTAGAATTTCCTCACGACTCTAACCATGTAACTTATTAAAGCTAACAATCAGAGATGAATAAGAATTTTGAGAATCCCAAATTAAACCCTAACTGAATGAATCAATGATTCCATGAACACATTTAATTTTAATTCAAATTGAGAACCCATATAGCTTTAACGACATGATATATACATCTTCCTTTTCAAAATTTAAGCTAAAGATGCATGTATGGAGATATCAAGAATTCAAAACTTACCTCTTGATATGAAAACCAGATCGAGTATGAGGACCAAGTACAAAGTGATGATCGAAAAGCTCTCGAACCTCACCGAGTATGCTTCAACCCTGATTACTCTCGAAAGTTGTTGAAACTCACCAAGTCGAGTTGCGACTGTATAGTTATGGAAGTTAATGGTGAGATGTTCCAGAACTTGTTTAATTGTTTGGATAGTCTCTATATGTTGTATAGAGTGTGTTTGAAGTTAAAAAATCGTAATGCTACCGAGTGGATTGGAGTTTGAAGTTTTAGCTTAAACTTGCATTTTATGGATTTTGGAAATGGTTTCTGAGTTTGGCTAGTTCTTGGGATAGCTTGAGGATTCTAACAACTTTCTAATGATGTTTAGAAAATGTTTGAAGCCTAAGATTGCTCAAAAATTGCAAGGGCTTGAAATTTGCAAATTCTCCCACATAGAAACTTGAAACTTGAAAACAAGAAAGAAAGAAGGAAAGCTTGGATTATGATGCTTTGGGGTGATTTTGAATGAATAAGTGACCTCTATTTATAGGCCAAGAAATCTGAATGACAAGGCAAGGATTTAATTGAAAGAGCTTGCAAGTTGGCTTAAGAGGTAAGAAGGAATTACATTTAATGCACATGGTTAACTTCTTTAACCATGGTTAAAATTTCTCTTGATCCAATCCTTCTATCAATCATTGCTAACTGATATTTATCAGTTATAACTTATCTCTCAATGGTGACAAGGTTTCTAAGGGGAAATTGTGAAAATGACCTATAATCTTGAAAATGACTTGTAATTTATGGTTATGAAGCTCTAAGTTTCAATTTCAAAACCCTAGCTACACAAAGTGTTTTTTCAAGTTCTAGGACATTTTGGAAAGCTTGTAACATGATCTACAACTTTCATGTTTTGAGTTTTTCTTGAATCAAAATGGATATAGGTGAAACATGGCCATGAAAGTAAGAAAAACCATGTTTTTTAACACTTGAAAATTTTTCTAAGTGTTATAAAATTTTCAACTTTGACTTTTTGTTGACTTTTTTCACATTTCTTGATTTTTTATGATCATGATGGATAATTTGAAATTATTTTATGATTGAAAAATTTGATTTGAAAGTTGACCAAAAGTCAAAGGTTGACTTTTTTGAACAGTTGAATTTTCATCAGATGATTCAGAATTTGTCTGATGAAAAAACATGGATTTTGGAATGTTTTGAACCAAGAAATTAGGTCAATATGTTGCATTGATGATGTTCAGATCAATCTTCAAACAAATAGGTCATTCATTGAGCGAATTAATGATTCACTATCTTCGATCAAACCCTAATTGGTCGATCAAGGTAGATCATGAGAAAAAGTTGGGAATTTGAAGATAAAATGTTGATGATTGATTAAGATAGATCAATTGAGGTGAGTGGAGACTCAAACCCTAATTTATCATATATTGAACAGATGAAATTTTGATAAACCCTAATTTTGACTCTAGGAGCACATGCCCATCTATCCCTGCTCGAAATGTTAGTGATGCAATGATGCATATGTGAATGATATAAGGTGGTATCTTAGGTCAAAATTGGGGTATGACAAATAACAACTTTGATTTTGAACATTCTTCGATACGGAGTCAATAGCTATGAGAAGATCGTATCAAGTCGTACTTGACCATTGAAACAAACACTCCAAAATATTTCTAAGTGTCGAACATTGTAACATGATAAATTCTCAACTTGAGCATCGTAAATTTTGTTTTCGACGATTGAAATGATATAATCCCCGAATAGAAATTGTAGAGGATACAACAAAATCCAACTTCATGTTCGAGTTTTTCCATGCGATCGAATCGATGTGAAAATAACCTCAAACGACGCACCTCAACTATTTGAATATTGTAAACATGATGCATTCCCTGCTTTCTAGGCTTTGTAACTTTCGATCCGAGTCCCGAATGAATTCGATTCCTTCAACAAAGTTATAGATCGCCGGAGATAAGCAACTTGCAGCTTGAATACGCTTTTAGTTCGAGCCGATAACTAAGGTAAAATCGAACCCGAAGTCGTTAGTCTGACCTTGTGAAAACTTCAGTGAAATTTTACTAAGTGTTGGACTTTGCACACATGATGAATTCATAACTTCCGAACCTCATAACTTTTGATTCGAGTCCCGAATGGATTCGATTTCTTCAACAAAGTTGTAGATTGCTGCGAAATGAATAACTTTGTATTTGAACTCAATTCAAAATGGCACTTCAAAATATGTGCAAAATACCTCAAGTCGAAAGCACTTGAACATGTGAAATTTATTCAAAATTTCACGAAGTGTCAAACAGCGCAATCATGATGAATTTGTAACTTATGGACTTCGTAACTTTCGATCCGAGTATCGAATTGACTCGATTTCTTCAGGAATGTTGTACGTTGCCGCAAATTGAACAACTTTGATTTTGATTTTACGCAAAATGATTGAAACACGTGTAACATACCTCTAAGTCGAGCACTTGAACATGTTAAAAAACACTCAAAAATTTCATTAAGTATGAACTTCAAAAAGTTAAGAACATTAAACTCAGAGTCTTAAACTCGAAATCGGGCATTTTGGAGAAATCATCA